>PISX010012053.1:0-62235 GCA_004024625.1 Mellivora capensis
ATGGGATTGGGAGGGAGACAAACCGTAAGTGACTCTTAATCTCACAAAACAAACTGAGGGTTGCTGGGGGGAGGGGGGAGGGAAAGGGGGGTGGGGTAATAGACATTGGAGAGGGTATGTGCTATGGTTAGTGCTGTGAAGTGTGTAAACCTGGCGATTCACAGACATGTACCCCTGGGGATAAAAATATGTTTATAAAAAATAAAAATTATAAAAAAAAAAAAAAAGGAGGGACGCCTGGTTGACTCAGTTAGTTATGCATCTGCTTTTTGGCTCAGGTCATGATCCCAGAGTCCTGGGATCTGAGTCCCACATTGAGCTCCTTGCTCAGCAGGGAGCCTGCTTCTCCCTCTGCCTGCTGGCACTCCCCTGGATGTGTGCTTGCTTTTTCTCTCTCTCTTTGACAAATAAATAAAACATTAAAAAAAAACCAAGAATACACAGTTCATCCTTGAACAACATGGGTTTGAACAGTGTAGGCTCATTTCTATGTAGATATTTTACAGGACAGTTCTATAAATGCATTTTTTCCCTTATGATTATCTTAAAAACATTTTCTTTTCTCTAGCTTACTTTATTGTAAGAATGCAGTATATAGTACATATGAAATACAAAATAAGTGTTAATAGAGTGCTTATATTATTTTTAGGCTTCCAGTCAACAATTAGTTAAGTTTTGGGGGAGGCCAAAGTTATACACAGATTTTCAGCTGCACAGGGGGTCAGGCATCCCTGGCCCCTCTGCTGCTCAGGGGTCAAGCATACTATAAACTTTTAACTGAGTCACAAGTAACGCTGAAAGCCCTGACTACTTACGTCATTGGCAACCGGCCTGACTTCAAGCAAGATGTCTGGAAGAGGCATCTTAAGTGAAGCAGCAGATGTGAGCATGGAGCAAAACACCAGCTAGGAGCCGGAAAGGCCCTTCCAGGAGGCGAGCCCAGATGTCAGGACAATCAGGGCCGATAGGAGGGTACCACATGTCCAGCTCTATAATCGGGGCATCCAGCCCAAGTGGGCGAGAAGGAACAGATTTAATTAAGTAACACAAAGGGGCTCCTGGGTGGCTCAGTCGTTAAGAGTCTGCCTTTGGCTCAGGTCATGATCCCAGGGCTCTGGGATCAAGCCCCACACTGAGCTCCCTGGCCAGCAGGAAGCCTGCTTCTCCCTCTCCCACTCCCCCTGCTTGTGTTCCCTCTCTTGCTGTGTTTCTCCCTCTGTCAAATAAATAAATAAAATCATGAAAAAAAATTAAGTAACACAAATAATATCAAAAGCCCACGCGGCACAGGTGGAGATGGGCTGCGGCAGGCAGATGGGTTTACTTACCTGCCAGTACACAAGCCTTATAATTGTTCCAAGATCTGGAAATGTTACCTGTGCAGTTTCAGGTCACCTCTACTTAAGTTCAACACTTTGGAAGTTCTGTAAAATGTTCCAGTCTGCACATTCCGAATACCATCTTCTTTAATCCTAAAGTCTCCTCTTTTGTACCCTCCCTTACCTCTCATTTACTTATTAATCATTGCAATACTACATCTTCCCCTATCAATCCCATTATCAAATACAATGGCTATCATTGAATTGTTTTTGTTTTAACTCTCTTTCACATTTAAAAATCAGAATGACCTGAAAGTCTCACCATTTGGATGCCCCTTTCCTATCTTGATATCAAGGATACTACAGATCCAGGGGCACCCGGCTGGCTTAGTCGATGGAGCATGAGACTTCTGATCTTAGGGTTGTGAGTTTGAGCCCCGTGTTGTAGAGATTACTTAACAGTAAAATGTTAAAAAAAATAAAAAATAAAAAAAGATAGTGCAGATGCAGTCACTGAGCCAGGGGTACCTTGTTTTAGTTGCTAGTCTCTTAGCTGTGCCTGGGTCCTCCTGTCTCCCTGGGTTTGCAGCCTGCCCCAGGCCTTTGTCAACGCTGCTGATTTTCAGGTTCACAATGGAGCAGAGGGCTGCTGGGTGAGGAGCTGCTGCCTCTGCACATGGGAGCAGGGGTACACGAGTTGTGGTGGGGCAATGAAACTCAACTCCTGAGTTCAAGGACTGAGGCCAGTTCTGATACCAAACTGTCATGGATCATGTCCCTTTACACCACGGAAGGAGCCAAATTCATTACTTGTGCCACCTCTTAAACCATTTCGTTGCCGACTCTTACTAGAGAATCTTTCTCTGCTCGTTCTTTCATTACTGGTATGTTCCTTGGGAGTTACAGCCTTCCCTTTCCCTCTTTATTGTACACACACATTTTTATCTTCCCCCATAGATTCAACTCCTATCTATGTCTTGAAAACTCCCAAATCTCTCTAGTACTGACTTTTCTTACCATCTTCAAAGCCTTCTATAAACTGCCCAAGGTCCATGCTCTTCTCCTCATGTTCCACAGATCCCTAAAATGCAACACATTTAAAACTAAATAATCTTCCCTCAAACTGTGTTCTTCTCCTTCTGCCTCACTTGGGAATACTATCGTTCCACTCAAGTAAAAAAACCTGGCACCGTCATCAGTACCTTCTTCTCACCTAACTCTGTCAGTTCTAGTCCCCAAATAGTTCAGGATATACTTTCTTCTCTATTCCTACTACCACTGTGTTAGTTCTGGCAGTTTCTCACTAAATTTATTCCATTTTTTTACACCCTCAAGACCCTCGTACCCCCACTGCCATCAGAATTGCCTTTATAAAGTGCAATCCCCCCAGCCTTTGTAATGTCTCCCATCCATCTTCAAGACAATATCCAATTCTCACTATGTGGTTCACAAAGCCCAGTACCTGTTCACCTCTCAGCTCCATCTCACAAAATCACATTGCTTTCAGTTTTCTTTAAACACCATGGCTTCACATGCCAGTGACTTTGTATATACTGTTTCTACTAGGACTGCCTCCCTGCTCACAAGGCAAATTTCTTCCCCACCTTCAAGATGCAGGTATAGGGAAACATCTTCTATAAAGGCTTTCTTAATGCCGCACTCTTTTTTTTTTTTTTTAAGATTTTATTTATCTATCCGAGAGAGAGAGAGAGAGAGAGAGAGAGAGAGAAAAGGAGAGAGAAAGCATGAGAGAGGAGAAGGTCAGAGGGAGAAGCAGACTCCCCACGGAGTTGGGAGCCAGATGCAGGACTTGATCCTGAGACTCCGGGATTATGACCTTAGCCGAAGGCAGTTGCTTAACCAACTGAGCCACCCACACGCCTCTTAATGCCACACTCTTGCCACAGGTGGTCTGGATGGGAACTTGTTCTGAGTTAGTGACTATACTTGGTTTATATTTCCACTAGGCTTCTTTATGTTGTACAGACTACGGAAGGCAGCATGTGAGTCTTCTTTACTACTGTATCATCATCATTTAAAACAGCGCTAGCGCACAGAACAGGCCTCTCAGGGCAGAGGGCTACTTGTATGGGACCCCTAGAGTTCCAGAGAGAAGCTATGAAGGAAACTTTGGGACTGACAGGTCCCTGGCACAAAGATGTTACATTTATTCATGTATTCTGTAAGTCAAGGATGGCTGCCTAAGAAAAACAAGCTCAGTTTGAAGCAGGGATGAAGAAAAGGGAATGGGCTCACTTTCAGCTACGTATTCAGTGTGGTCAACTAATGCCTTCTAGCTTAGTCCAGGACGACCTGTCAATCCTTCAACAGATCGGTCTTCAGAAGGTAACCTAAACACAAGCATGCACCACTTGGAGGTGGGGGTGGAGATGGTAGGGAATGATGACTGCTGGCTACAGGAATAGCAGAGGCAGCTACTGAAACAGCAGAGTCAACTCGGCCTGCTTTACTGAATGCTTACTAAGCGCCCAGCGTGATGCTCACAGTTTCAGAGCAAGGGGCTACGGCCAGGTTTTACTGCCATTGTTGGTCACATCAGAATTAAACAGATTAACATGTTCAGTTTTTATACCAAATTCACAGATGAGTCATGATCAAAAAGGCTTTATTCTTTTTCCATAGTGTATATTAATTTGATGTAGGCTTTTAAAAAATCAAATAGCTATTTCTATTAAAGTTCACAAAATTTTAAATGCATTCACCAATAAAACCAGTGAGCTAGGGAAATTTTAATATTTATATTGGAGATAATAATAATATGGATAACCATTAACCAATAACCATCATTTATGCTGTGCTCAGCCATGTACATCATGGACACCTCAAAAAACTCTCATTTAACAGATGATCCCCGTCTTCAGAGGTCTTAACACTACTGATAAGGAGAAGAAAATCAGCACAGCAAGCAATTGCACAAGAATTAAAAGCACTAAGCTACGTGGCACAGAAGTTAAGACAACTCAGAGAAAACAGTGGGCCAGACAATCAGAACAGGACAGCCTTCAGAGAGAAACTAGGAGTCCAACAGAACCAACAGGACCTAAAGCAGTGATTCTCCAACGTTTTATAGTCTCAGGATCTCGTTACAATTCAAAAAAATTATTAAGGACCCTAAAGAGTGTCTGTTTATGTGGTTTAAAAATATCAGTATTTACCCATACTAAAAATTAAAGCTATGAAAAATTTAAGATATTTATTCATAAATATCCATTTAAAAATATTAATATACTATTGCACGTAACATTTTTAAGTTAAAAATAATATTTAGAGGAAAAAGAAATTTGAGAAAAGTACCATTGTTTTACATTTTTGCAAATATCTTTAATGTCTGGCTTATGAGACGGCAGCTGTATCCTTGTATCTGCTTTTGCATTCAGTCTTTTGTAGTATCGTATGTCACGAAGCCTCTGGAAAACTCCACAGCACACTCGTGAGAGAGTCTAAAAGGCATGTACGTGTCAGTATTATTAAAATGGT
This sequence comes from Mellivora capensis, assembly GCA_004024625.1. Taxonomy (NCBI): domain Eukaryota; kingdom Metazoa; phylum Chordata; class Mammalia; order Carnivora; family Mustelidae; genus Mellivora; species Mellivora capensis. The sequence continues at coordinate 4,818 of PISX010012053.1, forward strand.
TGTGACCTCATGGATCCCCGAAAGGGTCTGGATGGGGAGTGGGGAGGACCCTTGAAGCACACTTGGAGTAACTACTAATTTTAAAAGTAAAGAAAATGGTATAAGGGTATGAACAGGAAGGAAGTGTGTGGCTCGGGAGCCATAACTTCCACATACGCAATGCTTACTCTTAACATCTCGGCTACAACCAAGCTCACCTCCTCCACTCTGAGCCTCAGAAACAGAATCGGGAGGGCCAGGTGGGGTTCTGCATGACAGCGGGACAAGGAGCTTCTCCCTCACCATCCTGTGTGTGTGTGTGTGTGTGTGTGTGTGTGTACACATGCACGAGCGTGCATGCGGGAGAGGTTCTACTTCCCCCGGCAACATTCCCTGGAGGCCGCGTCAGGTTTTCCTCTCTAGCGCCCACACTGTGCTCTCCTCCTAGAAGCTGTAAATGGCTCATAAGAAACTGCCTTGCCATGGCTTCCCGAGGCTGTGTTTACTAACTGCAAAATCATCTCACTGCTACAGCCTCATATTTTTCAGACATTTCTTGATCTGGCTTGTCTTAAAAAGCAAATTTAACATCAGCCACGTAGCCAGTTTTTTCCTTGCCAATAATCATGTGAGTTTGTGATTCTGTTCCTGTGCATCTTGTGCACTGTAAAAACAGTTCCTGGAGCATCATATGTCATGGATCTAGTTGCCATAAACTGAAAACATTTTCTTCATATTTTGTGGCACAAACTAAAAGCATTCTGGATGCGGTTTGCATACAGTCCATTTCTGGCCAAAAAAGAGGTTTAAATATATGGACAGACACAGAAAGGGGGGTGGCCATTACCATGGTTAAACTGTTTGATCATCAAAGTCAGTGTTTGATACAGTATATTTAATTTTAATGTAAAATTTTGCTATGATTAGTTCTAAAATTATCCTACAGTAGGTACAATTGTTCACTTTATATAGCAAGCTTTAAGTTATCGAAAAGTATTTTATAGCTGAGAGAAGCACAGACGAAACAGAGGCTTCTTTTTGATCTCGCAAAAAAAATATGAAAACAACCATGAATCTATATAGTTTTTAGTCTTTTTTATTACTTTTTTTAGTCAACATATTAAGGCCCCCTTACAGACCAGAATAGATCCTTTTTAAGTCAAAGTGAAACTAAAACTTTAAAAGATTTCTGCTTCTGGGAATGGCAAACTAGGTAATTCGGACCAACCGTCCTGCTAAGGATAGCCAGAAAATCTGAATATAAAAAGTATATTGAAGGCAGGGGCATTAACAAGTTAATTAAGAATTATCAGTCACAAAAATCAATTCCAGGACAACTATATAACTCAATATGAAAAATAAATAATAAGGCTTTTAGAAGATAATATGGGATAATGTTTTCATGACATTAAGGAAGGATTTCTTAAGCAGCACACAAAAAAGCACCTATTATTAAAAAAACAGATGAATCTGAAATGAAAATACAGAATTTTGGTTTATCAAAAGACATCCTCAAGAAAATGAAAAAGCAGGCTATAAAAAACCAACAAAGAGCTCATATTTGAAATAACAAAGAATTCTAACAAGGAAAAAACCAAGATAACTCAATAGGAAAATGGGTAGAAGACTAGATAAGGCACGTCACCAAACAAAAACAAAACACTACATTATCTAAATGGCCACAAAACATATGAAAAGGTGTTTAGCCTCATTAGGAAATAAGAGAAATACAAAATAAAACCATAATGAAAAATACAAAGGAGGGGCGCCTGGGTGGTTCAGTGGGTTAAAGCCTCTGCCTTCAAGTCATGATCCTAGGGTGCTGGGATCGAGCCCCACATCGGGCTCTCTGCTTGGCAGGGAACCTGCCCGCCCCCACGCCTGCCTCCCTGCCTACTTGTGATCTCTGTCTGTCAAATAAATAAATAAAATCTTAAAAAAAAAAAGAAAAATACAAAGGAAAATCATAACGACATATCATTATATACCAGAATGGCTAAAAATTTACTTTATTATTATTATTATTATTATTATTTTAAAGATTTTATTTATTTATTTGACAGACAGAGATCACAAGTAGGCAGAGAGGCAGAGAGGAGGAAGCAGGCTCCCTGCCAAGCAGAGAACTCGATGTGGGGCTCGAGACCTAGGACCCTGGGATCATGACCTGAAGGCAGGGGTTTTAACCCACTGAGCCACCCAGGTGCCCCTATTTATTATTTTTTAAGAGTTTAAGTGATTTCTGGATGCCTGGGTGGCTCAGTTGGTTGGGCAGCTGCCTTCGGCTCAGGTCATGATCCCAGCGTCCTGGGATCGAGTCCCACATCGGGCTCCTTGCTCGGCAGGGAGCCTGCTTCTCCCTCTGCCTCTGCCTGCCACTCTGTCTGCCTGTGCGCGCTCTCTCTCTCTCTCTGACAAATAAATAAATAAAATCTTAAAAAAAAAAAAAAAGAGTTTACGTGATTTCTACACCCAAGCTGGGGCTCAAACTCACAACTCTGAGATCAAGAGCCACCCACTCCACCGACTGAGCCAGCCAGGCACCCCATGAATGGCTAAAAATTTATTAGTCTGATAATAAAGTGTTGCCAAGGATATGGAACAACAGGAACTCCCTTACACTGGCTGAGTGAATGTAAACTGTTATATCCACTTTAGAATACAATGCACCATTATTCTTCCCTATGATCTAGTGATTCTACTCCCAGGTATATATACCCAGCGGAATTCATGCTCATTTGCACCCAACAGATACTTAACAAAAATATTCAGACCAGCACTGCTCGTAATAGCTCTCCACTGGAAACAATCCACATACCGAGTAGCAGAATGGATAAATATCTTCTAGCATATTCATACAATGGAATACCATATAGCAACAAAAATGAAGGAACAACCACACAGAACAACATGGATGAATCTTGCAAATATAACGGCCTGATGCAAAAGAATATATGGCCTGTGACTCTGTGTTCAAAATCAGCCCAAACTGTAATGTTTAGAGGTACACAGGTGGTGAAAGGAAAAAGAAAGGGAAGAAATGAGGAGAGTGGTTACCTGTCGGTGGGAAAGGAGGACTGTGATTGGCAAAAAAAGAAAAACTACAATGGGGCTGCTGCATCCCTGTCATGTCCTACTTCTTGACCTCGGAATGAATTATTATTTAAAATTAAATAGTTCACTAAGTTTTATATCTCTATTCTATGCACTTTCCTGGCTGTGTGATATATTTCACAGTAAATGGGAATGAATGCAAATAGAACTAGTACAAAGGGAAAAGTGGTATCTTTTGTATAATTTTAAAAATTAGATCACAGAACCCAAGCTCCTTAGAAGGCATCCTGGCCCTTCGTTACCAAGCCCTGTCTTCCTAATCTCTTGCCACCCACCTTTTGTTTACAAGTAGTCTGCCCCACTCACTCTCAACCAGGTGTGTCCTTTACACTTACGCATGGTATTTCTCAGTCCAGAAAACCATGCAGACACACCCCAATCACCCTTCTGCCAAATTAAGTACAAACTTTCATCAAGACACAGCCTGGGTATAACCTTCTGGGAGAAACATTTTTAGGAGACACAGACTCTACAGACACACTGTCTGGTTCAAATTCTAGATCTGCCGCCGTTTACTAATTCTGTGACCTTGGTCAAGTCACCAGACTTTAGTTTTATAGTTTCCACATCTGTAAAATAGGATAAAAACATTATCTGCCTCACTGGGTAGCTTGAGGATTAAATAAGTAAATATATGCAAAGTAAGACAGTAAGCACTAAGTACTAGATATAATTATTACCTAATATTAACTAGGTATTAGCTACTATGATTATTATCAATACACTCTGATAACCTCCTGCCTATACTCTGAAGCCCCTGCACATTGGATACTCTTCCTCTGGTCTCCCATGGCGCAGTATTACAGTTATTTTCCTCTATACAGCCCCTTATGGACAGTTACTTCCTTGAGAGCAGGGACTAAATCTTTTACTCCTCAATCCCTAACATCTAGCACAGTGCCTGGCATGTAGTAGATACTCAGTGAACCTCTGTGGAATGAATAAGCCACCAAGACCCCAAACAGGCATCTACATCACATATAAAAGTAGTCCTCTGGTGCTGAAAGGTGCCCTATCCTCGTGCATGCCACAAACCAGAAGCATAGTCTCGACAGATTCCTACAGCAATTACCTCGGAATATGGGTGTAGACTCCCCCTGGTAGCAATAAATGAGAGACAAGGAATAATTCTTGTCCTATCTACCTCTTGTGAGTCTCAAGTGATAATAACAATGAAAATGTATTTTTTAAAGTGTGATGTTCTATTATATGAGGTTTTATTGCCTTAATAAAACAACAGGATTATTGTTGAGTTGCAAGTCTGGAAAGGGCTTTAGGGAGTAATAAGGAATTAATATAATGTAAAAATGCAATCTCATATGGTCTGAGATAAGATCTTTATTTTTAAAGTAAACATTAAATATTTATTTTTAATAATAATTTGCAATATATTGCAGTAATAATTAAAATAGTTTGTAATAAAATTCCCCCAATTTTCTCAATTGGTTATTAATGATTTAGGTAATATCAAAACAAACATTTGCCTGGGTGAATGTTCACAGCAGCATTATTCATAATAGCCAAAAAGAGGGAAAAACCTAAATGTTCATCAACTGGAAAATGGATCAACACTGTGCTACATCCACCCAGTGGAACACTACTCAGCAGCAAAAAGGAACAAGCTACTGACACAAACTACAGTGGGGGGAGCCCCAAAAACACAACGCTCAGGGAGAGAAGCCTCTCACAAAAGATCTCATGGCATATGAGTCCACGTACATGAAATGTCCAGCAAATCTACAGAGACACAGAGCAAATGAGTGGTTGCCTGGGGCTGGGAGTGGGAACCACCGACAGCAAAGGGGTATGAAAGGTCTCTCTGGGCGGACGGAAATGTTCTAAGATGATGTTGTGGTGGTGATTACATAACAGTATACATTTACTAAAAATGTTTGAATTGTACACCTAAAACAGGTGAATTTTATGGTGCGTAAATTATACCTCAATAAAGGTTTTTTTTTTTAAACAGAAATGTTGGACACTGTTTTACAGCTAGCTGTAATTCTCACATCTTTAAAATCTCACCCTCACATGGGGCCAAAGAACACAAACATACAGCATAACGACAAAAGTTAGCTTTCAAATATCAAAAAAAGATTTTAAATGTCACGTACCAAATATCTTAAAAAACCAAAGTGCCACCTCCTTACTTATTTTCCAACCCAGCAGCAACAAAACAATGCTCTTGATAAACGGGCTTTCACTAGTCATTTATTTCACCCCACCTGTACAGACACACATTCTGGCCTCATCTGCATTTATTATTGCGAACAGGAATATTTGGCACAATGTCCCCCACCCCTTATAGCCAAATGGCAAACATAAGAAAAAGGTAAATACAGAAAACATAGTGTATGAGATTAAAAAATAATGTTATACATATGATAAACAGGCTCTCTAAATAGAGTTTAACCCTCAGAAATCAGCAGTTCTTTCCACAAATGTACTTCAGATTAAATTCTACAAGAATTCCTAAAATCCTACCCAAATTATTTTGCTGAACTGAATTGCTAAATTAGATATTGCTTAAAGTAGGTCATTGGCTTGGGCTTGAAAGTATTTGGTAATGCAGAGATCTGTCTGCAACGTCATTTGTCATAATGAGATTTGACTTAGACAAAGCAGGAGAAACCACACTGGTTGGGTGTCAAGTGTCAGTTGTATTTTATTCAGATAAGTCTCATTTTAGATTTATCTCACTGCAGACTCTCGAACAAGGAAATAACAAGATGAAAGAAGTGTTTCTGAAAGAGGAAATCTGGTGGCAGTGTTTAGAAAGCGCCTCTTAGGCTTCCTGCTCCTTTGTCCCTCACATGTGCTCAGTTTCCAAAGACCACTAACCTTTCTTTTGGAATGCTTTCAGGTTTATTCCTTTCTCTCCACTTCTACTCTCACCACTACAATCCTAACTGGTGTCAGGAAGAAGTAAAGGACAAGAAAACTAGGAGAAGCAGCCAAACTAGACACCATCATCTAAGATGGAAGTGAAGGGGCCCCCGTCTTGAGCAGTGGTGCTCAGAGTGTGGTCCCCAGAACAGCAGCACTGGCATCACCTGGGAACTAGATGCAAATGTCAAGTCTCAGGCTTTACCCATTGTATCAAATCAGAAACTCTGGGGGCAGAACCAGCAACCTGTTTTTAATGAGCCCTCCAGGTGATTCTGATATAGGCTAAAGTTTGATTGTTAGGGGTATAGAAAGAGCAGAAGAGGAAGGAATGGACCAAGATGAGAAAACGTCAGAACCTGTTGAGAACTTCTACCACGATGTCCCTCCAATCTCCATCCCAACCCATCCAAAAAGAACTGGTTTCCAAACTTCTCTTTCTTTCTTTCTTTTTAAATTTTATTTATTTATTTGAGAGAGAGAGAAAGAGATCACAAGTAGGCAGAGAGGCAGGCAGAGAGAGAGGGGGGAAGCAGGCTCCCTGCTGAGCAGAGAGCCTGATTCGGGGCTTGATCCCAGGACCCTGAGATCATGACCTGAGCAGAAGGCAGAGGCTTAAGCCACTGAGCCACCCAGGCGCCCCATAAACTGCTCTTTCAAGTGCTGTTCACTTCTGCTATCACAACCCTCTACACTGCTTACATTCAATCTCCCTTCTACCAGTCCTCATCCAATATATTAATCTGCTTGATTCCACAGTTGGGGCTCTAGGCAGTCAAGAAAAAAGGAAATGCACCACATATGGGAAATTATGATTAAAAAAAAAAAGAGGCCCTTGAAATTGGTAGAGAAAAGATGAGGGGTGCCTGGGTGGCTCAGGTGGTTAAGTGTCTGTCTTCAGCTCTGGTCATGAGGCTGGGATCCTGGGACAGAGCCCCATGTCAGGGCTCAGTGGGGAGTCTGCTTCTTCCTCTCCCTCTCCCGCTCCCCCTGCTCATGCTCTCTCTTGTGTGTACACACACTCTCTCTCTCTCAATAAAATCTTAAAAAAAAAAAGAAAAATTATTATTCAATAAATGGTTTTGGAGGAGCTGGCTAGTTGTTGTCGGAATGGACAGTGGAAAGCCATATTCCTCACTTTGTGCATCTTATTCCGTGCACCAAAATAAAATTTCAGGTAAATCAAATACTTTAATTAAAAAACCAGAAGGAATATTAAAGTAGTAGGTGAAATAATCATTAATATTTTTATCATCTCCAATAAGAGAAGATCTTCCTAAAAGCATAATTCCACCCAGAAGACTTAAAAGAAATTTCTAATAAATTATACTACATAAAAATCTGAAAACTTTTCTATGGCTAAAAAAAGATCATAAAATAAAAAAAAGACATACTAATAAAACATTTGTAGTGCACAATAGGTAAAACTTTCTCTCATACTCTTAAGGAAAGAAAATGAACGCGGGGCACCTGGCTGGCTCAGTCAGTGGAGCATACAACTCTTGATCTCAGGGTCATGAGTTCAAGCCCCATGATGGGTATAAGGATTCCTTAAATTAATAAAATTAAAGAAAAAGAAGAACAAGCCTAATCAGATAATTGCACAAAGGAAAAGAAAACATAATTCACAAAAGGAAATAATACAAAGGATATAAAAAACATAGATCTAATACTTTTTTTAAAAGTTGGTTTTTTGGGGGCACCTGGGTGGCTCAGTGGGTTAAAGCCTCTGCCTTCAACTTGGGTCCGTGATCCTGGGGTCCTAGGATCGAGCCCCGAGTCGGGCTCTCTGCTCAGCAGGGAGCCTGCTTCCCCGCTCTCTGCCTGCCTCTCTGCCTACTTGTGATCTCTCTCTCTCTCTGTTAAATAAATAAGTAAAATCTTTAAAAAAAAAAGTTGGGTTTTGTTGTTGTTGTTTTTTTTTTTTTACTTAGCAAATTGGCAAAGACTAAGAAGTTTGACAAGGCCAGGTGCGGGACAGCAGCACTAGCACATTGGTGGTAGGCTATAAACTACCTTTCTACAGCATAAAATGACATCTACCAAAATGTAAAATATGCATTTCTTTCATATAGCAATTCACTTCTAAGAATGAATTCTAACAAAAATACTCACAGTGTACAAATATATTTGTATAAAGATGTTTATTGCTCCTTCTGCTATACTATTTGCAATCCTGAACTGTAATCCTGAACAACCTTAATGTCTTAATGTCAACCACTTGGAGACTGGTAATAGAAATAGAAGAGTATTCTGCAGCCATTACAAAGGGATTTTATGTAACAGGGAAGGTGTTCACAACGTCTTGTTAGATTAAAAGAAGAGCCATCATAAAACATCACGTATCATTTAATTCCTTATTGGTAAACACACATATACACATATAACTATAATATATAAGATATATAATATAAATTTATATATTTGGGGAGGTCAAAAGTTACATGGATATCTGACTGCATGGGGGATTGGTGCCCCTAATGCTTGTGTTGTTCAAGGCCAACTGTATACATATATCACAAATATATACTACATATGCTATAGGTATATATGTAATGTATACAGTGTATAATTTACACATTATAAACCAGCATGAAGGTATAGGGGGAAAGTCTGGCGAGATATACAACGACCTTTAAAAACAGGCACTTTGAGGAGTGCGATGGGTGACTTTTCCATTTTCTACTTCATAAACTTCAAGTTCCTCTCAAGGAACATGGATTGCTCTTATAATAAAAAGTAAATCTGATGTCACTCTTTGTCCAAAGTTCTAAAGACTCCCAGCCCATAGAGAGTATAGTCCAAACCCCTCAGTCAGGTGTCAGGATGGTCCAACTTTGTTACCCAACACCCTTACCCATCACCAGGGTGAACTCCTCTAATTGGGCAGGTTAGGCAGGGTAGGGTGTCTGCTCTCCCTCCTTCATTGTATCCCTGGCAAAGTGTGATGCCACCTCTGGTAACCTTCCCTGCCATTATCAAAGCTCTTAATGTGACAGGTACACTGGAATGGCACTCTAATTTGTTCCTTTTAGAACAACGTTGACAGAGCTGCTTAAATAAATAGATTCCTTCAACTGCTTTTGTAGGAAAATAAGTTCATGTGCTTATGTATGGGCTGACCAATACATCCCCACCACTGAAAACCAAAATGTAACATGTTTTTTGGCTAACAAATATTAAGAAATAATGTTTGGAGGTTTTTTTGGGTTTTGGTTTTTTTTTAAGATATTTTATTTATTTATTTATTTGAGAGAGAGAGAGAGAGATAACGACAGAGGACAGCAAGAGAGCATGAGCAAGGAGGAAAGGGAGAAGCAGGCTCCCACTGAGCAGGGAGCCCGACGAGGGGCTGGATCCCAGAACCCTGAGATCATGACCTGAGCTGAGGGCAGATGCTTAACTGACTGAGCCACCCTGGCACCCCAATCTTTGGTTTCCATAGCCATTTGCTGGCATATATCCCCCATCCTATGTAACACATGGATACAATAGTTGTAACTGTTCTGGAGCAGAATATTGAGACAAGATTTCCTAGAAGACACAAGAGGTAGAGTCAGTTTTGTGATCTCTTTGTTTGGGATGCAATGTGGATGGACCACCAAGTACTCAGACAACACCTTGATCCAGTCCCGCTATTCATCCTGCAAGCCCAACTTATCCACTGTCAAGGTACAGTGATGTCACATGACCTATATGCCAGTGCAAGTTTGACTCAGGGTTTGGTAACAGAAAAATCATGTCTTTGCAGGAAATCTGGATGCTTCTCAAAATTACAACGCTATGGTTGGGTAACAGAGCCTCATTTTGGCTCATCCATAACAAGGGTTTCCTAGACTTCCTAGCTGGGTAAGATCAGCTTTATTCTAACCCACACCTTCTGGCTGACAATTGTCCTTGCAGACCTCCTGAGAAAGAACTGACCATTTTAGTAGTACCCTGTGTCTAAAGATCTGGAACCCAAAGTCTTATAAAATTTGGTCCATGATCAGGGCACTTAGTGGTTGACTATTTATTATGGATATCAATGTGTCCAATACAATAGACAGTACTTTCTTAAGTCAGAATGGTAGTCATGTTTGTGTTTCTAAGATAATCAGCTTGATAGAATACAAATACTTGGGGTTAGGCATGAGAGGGGTACAAAGGAGCTAGAGTACATGGACTGCCTAGGCTAAAGTCACTAGGTCAGTCAGCTGGTAATGGTGTGAATAAACTACTGTACCTGTCAATGACATCTTCCATGAACATGAAGGTTACAGGTTATAGTGCTTGTAGAGGTATTGTTTAGATGTCTATCTCCCCTAACAACCATGGGAAGAATGGGGTACTTTACTCATATTTGCATTGAGCAGGTACTCAGTAATGTTTGCTAAATTAATGAAACATATGCTTTAAGAAAATACACATCACATAATAAAGTGGCAGATGGCAAAAGCTGGTAGTTGCCTACATTTCCTATTGCTATCCAGATTTGGTTGGGTGTAATTCTATACTCAGTTTCTCAACATTCCTTATGAATAGAGGTGGCCATGTGTCACAGTTCTGGTCAAAGAGATACACCTCATTGGATGAGGCAGATGTTTTGTACTTCACCCTTCCTCCTTCTTCTAGGGGCTGGAGGAGGGTAGGGAAGCAGAGAAGTGAACTCCCCACTCTCAAGAAAGATACATCTAGGAATGGGTAGAAGGAATTTGAGACATTAACAGCACTGTGGAGTGACTGTAACAGCCTCGAACTACTTACTTCTCAGTTTTATGTTGTGTAAGAGAAAATAAATATTTAGTTCAAACAAACTTGGATTTTCCATTACATGTAGTCTAATTTATCCCTCAGTGATAAAAGTAGTGATAGGAGGAAGAATTATGAGGCTACTGTGGTAATCCCAAGAACAACAATTTTATTCTAATAACTGAGTAAGTATAATGTTCTTTTTCTTCGTGATAGTATAATTGTAAATAATTCTAGGGTGTTATCATTAAATGGCAGGACTCTAGCTAGCAGCTCAACAGTGATTTGAGATTAACCAAATCAAAATGTTTGGAAAGAGTGGTAATGCTCATGCTGCAGAGACACACTGCAGTGTTATCAGCACAAAGACCAACTAAAACAGATAAACTCCAAGATCACATGAAATTAGCAATAATCTCTCAACTACATGGAAGTGGTAATCAAAACCCAGAGTAGAAAAGAAAACTGAAAACATTTCAAAAACGCCTGCAGAAGAATGCTACTATTCCAGCTGCATGTTAAACCTCCTTCATCAGATACGTTCTACATTCAACATCTGGCCTTCCCCAGCTAGTGCCGACCAATTCAGCATTAAAGAACACTTCTTGTTTAAATAACCATCATGGGGGAAATTTTAATCCCTCTCAAGGGGGTTCAGTTGTAGTTCACATTCACTTCTGAAGAGATGAAAGTAAAACATGTTGTTCTGTCCTAATTCCTTTTTTTTAAGATTATTTATTTATTTATTTATTTGACAGAGAGATAGATCACAAGTAGGCAGAGAGGCAGGCAGAAAGAGAGGGGGAAGCAGGCTCCCCGCTGAGCAGAGCCCGACACGGGCCTCGATCCCAGGACCCTGGGACCATGACCCGAGCCGAAGGCAGAGGCTTAACCCACTGAGCCACCCAGGCGCCCCTCTCTAATTCTTATAAATTAGTACTCAATCTAGAAACCAGATCAATTTGTATTGGAAAAGGAAGGCATATACTTAAATTAGCACTAATGAATAGGAACCAATGAGTTTTTTTTTTAACAAGAAGTTTTTTAAAGTATCATTATGAACTGATAAAATTTTCAATTAATGTTTTTATTGGTATTCTAATTGTCTCATCGTTGGCCAAAGGGCGTCTGTTCATGTGTGTGTGCTCTTGCATCCTTTTTTTTTTTTTTTAAGATTTTATTTATTTATTTGACAGACAGAGATAACAAGTAGGCAGAGAGGCAGGCAGAGAGAGAGGAGGAAGCAGACTCCCTGCCCAGCAGAGAGCCCAATGCGGGGCTCGATCCCAGGATCCTGGGATCATGACCTGAGCCGAAGGCAGAGGCTTTAGCCCTCTGAGCCACCCAGACACCCCTCTTGCATCCTTTTGATGTGACCCTTGTCACCTTGTCTTTGATGACTTCCTTCCTATATGGTATAACAAGAAATTCTACGTTTATCTCATATAATTCCTGCTATAGGCCTGGAACAGCTATCCAAGGAGTCGTGCTTTCTTTTAGTGAGAATTGGTACTTCAAGATCAAAATTCGGGCATTAGGGTTACCTACTGCTAAATGGGTTGGTTATTGTTTCTAGGCCTTTACAGTGTAATATGTTGGGCAGTTTTTTAAAGATAAAATCTATCAAGAGTTAACCTAAAACTTCCAATTCAAAATCTAGTTAATCAAGAGAATGAGAAGACAAGCCACAGAATAAGAAAAAAAATATATTTATAAAAGATTTATCTGATAAAGGACTATTATCCAAAATATATGAAGAACTCTTTAAAACTCAAAAACAAGGAAATGAAAAACTCAGTTAAAAATGAACCAAAAGGGGGGCGCCTGGGTGGCTCAGTGGGTTAAGCCTCTGCCTTCGGCTCAGGTCATGATCTCAGGGTCCTGGGATCGAGCCCCGCATCAGGCTCTCTGCTCAGCAGGGAGCCTGTTTCCTCCTCCCTGTCTCTCTGCCTGCCTCTCTGCCTACTTGTGATCTCTGTCTGTCAAATAAATAAATAAAATCTTAAAAAAAAAAAAAGAACCAAAAGGGGCACCTGGGTGGCTCAGTCCCATTGAGTGAAGGACTCTTGATTTCAGCTCAGATCATGATCTCAGGGTCTTGAGATCAAGCCCTCCATCAGGCTCCCCAGGTATGGAGTCTGCTTGGGATTCTCTCTCTCCCTCTGCCTCCGACCCTCCCCCTGCACCCTCCCCCTGCTCTCTCTCTCTCTCTCTCCAACAATAAATAAGATCTTTTTTTATAAGATTTTATTTATTTATTAGAGAGAGAGAGAGAGATCACAAGTAGGCAGAGCAGCAGGCAGAGAGAGAGGGGGAAGCAGGCTCCCTGCTGAGCAGAGAGCCCCATTCCAGGCTCGATCCCAGGACCCTGAGATCATGACCTGAGCCGAAGGCAGAGGCTTAACCCACTGAGCCACCCAGGTGCCCCCAATAAATAAAATTCTAAAAAAAAAAAGGTGGGGGCACCTGGGTGGCTGAATCCATTAGGCCTTCGGCTTGGGTCATGATTTCAGGGTCCTGGGATCAAGCCTGGGGTCAGGATCCCTGCTCAGCAGGGAGTCTGCGTCTTCCTCTCCCTCTGCCCCTTCCCCCTGCTCATGCTCTCTCCCTCTCTCTCAAAAAGGAAAAACAAACAAACAAAAAGAACAAAAGACCTGAACAAGACACCTCACCAAAGAAGAAGGTGGCAAGTAAGTATATGAAAAGATGCTCAACCTTGTATGTCATTAGAGAATCACAAATTAAATAATAAGATACCACTAGCCACCTATTAGAATGGCCAATAACTAAAACACTGACAATATCAAATGTAGGAGGCGATATGGAGCAACAGGAATGCTCATTCATGGCTGGAAGGAATGTAATATGGAGTATCTTCCACTTTGAAAGATGGCTTGTGGTTTCCTACAAAACTAAGCAGAGTCTTGTAATCCAGCAATCACACTCCTTGATATTTACCCAAAGGAACTCTATATCCACACAAAAACCTGCACACTGATACTTCCAGCAGCTTTATTCATAACTGGTTACACTTGGAAGCAACCAAGATGTTCTTCAGTAGGTAAATGGATGGATAAATGAGCTGTGATATGGCCAGACAATGAAATATCATTCAGGGCTAAAAAGAAATGAGCTATCAAGCCAAGAAAAGACATGAAGGAAACTTAAAGGTATATTTTAGGTCAAAGAAGCCAATCTAAAAAGGCTACGCACTATATGATTCCAACTATATGACATCTGGAAAAGGCAAAACTAGAATGTAGTGCAAAGATTAGAGGTTGTCGGGGGCTCCTGAAGAGGGAAGAACAAGTAGGGGAAACACAGAGGATTTCTAAGGCAATGAAACTATTCTCTATACTACAGTGGTGAATACATGTCATTATGTATTTGTCAAAACACACAGACTGTACAACACCAAGTGTGAGCCCTAATGTACACCACTGACTTTGTATGATAATGAAATGTCAATGTAGGTTCATCAATTAGAATATATGAGCCACTCTGATGCAGGATGCTGACCACTGGGGCAGCTGGGGAGGGTGGGGCAGGAGGTATATGGGAACTCAGTACTTTGTGCTTAATTTTACTGTGAACCCAAAACTGTTCTAAAAAATAGTCTATTAAAAAATCAAGTTAATACGTTTTTAATTAACCTCTTTTATCTGTTAACTCCTTCCACCCATGTTGAGATTCTGGGTCTCAACAATACAGGAAATGATGAAATGCCACACTATTACTCATACATATTATGTGACAATACACACACAGCAATCTCAGACCAAAGAACGATACTGACACCATCGCCAATAATATACGGGTTTTGTTGTTGCTGTTGTTTTTTGCAGTTCTTTTTTTAAATCCTGTCAGTAGATACCACTAAGGATATAAAGCTCAAATTACTGACGTTTAAATTTTAGGTTCTGTTCCTTGTTATTTTCAATTTTTAAAGATTCGTTTTTAAAAACAATTAACTTTGCCTTGTAATCATTTAAATCACTGCATGAAGTCATATCTACAAATAGGCTATATTCAAAGCAGTCTAGTTCCTATCTCTGCCCCCTCTACCCTGTTTCCCTTCCATCATCTCTTATAATCTCTTTAAGTTTTTATGATTTATTCTTCTATTTAAAAAATATAGACTGAAAATATTGACATCAAAATAAGCTAGAAACCTTGCATTCAAAATGAATGGAGGAACGGAGCAGAAAGATCACTGGCTTATAGTTAGAAATGCAGTATCCAGTTACTAACGCACTACTTATTAGTGGACCTTGGGGAATTATCTAATTTCTCAGAGTTTCATATCCTTTTCTATATTATGAGGAAAGCAATAAATATCTACCTTATACAGTTGCTATGGGATCAGAGAAGATATCAAAATCTTTTAAAGACACAATTATATATGAATACATTCTTAGAGTAATGGTTTCTGAAGATTAGCCAAAAATAGTTCTGTTTATAATAAAAATCTCTTTTATTCTTAGGTACAAAATAAGAAGGTATAATATATTCCTTTATTAAGAAAGAACCTTCAAGAAGTAGGGGGAGAGAAGCTGAAGTCAAAGAGCTCCAAGCAGGTTAAGCTTTCCCCAGGGGAAGGACCAAGGGGTCCTGGGAAGTGGCATAATGGAAACCTGGTCCCTGGAGTCTAGGGCACCAACAGTTAAGTGACTGTACCTCTGAATCTCTAAGGGAAACTGAGGCCGATGGTGCCCTGTAAGACCCAGCCCTGCTGGCATCTGTAGCTTTTCTCCCATTCCCCTGCCTTTCTTCCGTCTCCAGTAAACCAGCTTTTCTCAGTTCCCACAAGCTCTTTCCTCCCTTGGCACCTTCACACACATTACTCCCTTTGTCAGAAGAATCTTGCTCCAAACGATTATCTGGTCAACTCCTAGTTTTCCTTCCCATCTTTTCTTAAATGTTACCTTCTCAGAGATGCCTTCTCTCACCTCCCAGACTAAATCAAATCCCCTAATCATTTACTCTTATAGCTCCTTGTATTTTTCCTAAAAAGAATTAATCAGGGTTTGGTATTACATATGCAGTAATGTGACTGTTTGTCTTTTTCCCAGTAGATAAAAAGTTCTGTGGAGGTCAGCATATGTTTTGCTTATTTCTTTACCCCCAGTTCCTAGTACCATGTCTGCTTTGGTAGGTGCTCAATAAATATTTGTTGAGTGAATGAAAAATGTTACACATCATATATAAAACTATTGACTAGATCCTGACTACTGCAAAGAGGGAAGGATCAAGTTACTAAACATGGGAAAAAAGTCTACATTCCAGTGTCTTCTTATAAGGGGCCATTATTCTATTCTCCTCTAACTTGATTATAATTTAAATATACAAATATTCAAATTGTATAATGTTAGTTCCCTCTCTATGCATAATAAAGTGAGTTTTAGTGATCAAAATGTCCAGAAACAAGGCTTCCTTATGTCTGTCACAAAAGCTAAGATTTTTCACATATGATGTAGCATAAGTTGAGGGTATTATGACAAAGCAAAAATTTTCAGAATAAAATAATACAACCTCCCAAAAATGCCAAGAAGGCCCACAGGGAGGTAGAATCTAGAGATAAAAAGGACTTAAGAAATAAATCAACCAAATGCTGTAATTATGATAATCTTTAAACACTAACCTGATTTTTATGTTGCCAGAAATGTGAAAAGCTTATTAGTATTTCTCTTCAGTGGATATAATGAATAAAGTATGGCAGGCAGAAAACACACAATTTAAAAGGGAAGTTAAAAATTTTTTTTTCTCTAATGCCTTCATTTTCAGGGTACCTGGGTGGCTCAGTCAGTTAAGCATCTGCCTTTGGCTCAGGTTGTGGTCGCAGGGTCCTGGGATCAAGCCCTGCATTGGCCTCCCGCTTGCAGGGAGCCTACTTCTCCATCTCCCTCTGCTCCTCTCTGCCCTGCTTGTGCTCTCTAATAAATAACTAAAACCTTTTAAAAAAAATAAAGCCTTCATTTTCCTTTTTCCTTGCAAACAAATGAATGAAAACACTTTATTTTCATACATTAAGAATAAAATTTCTATTCATTAAAACACCTTTTTTGAACTCTTTATAGATTCTGATAAGCAACTCTAAAAAGTCTGCTGTATATGACCAAGCAGCCAAAATTCACATACAGCCTTTACCACTGAAAGGAACTAGAACAATCCCTCCACTTATGCGCCAATCCCATCCCTTCTTCCCTACTTATAAACTCATCTTATAATTATCCCTCCATTTTCTGCCATCAACCATTACACACTTTTTCCTGAATCATTCCCATCTGTGTATATTTAAGCTCTAGTATGACCTCTTTTAAGAAACAAACAAAAATTCTCCTTTGACCTCTATATCCCCCTTTGGGTATTACTCCGTTTCTCTACTCTCTTCGCAGCCAATGCTGTTAAAGTGGTTTGAAAAAAAAAATGCTATCTGCACTTTCTTACCTCCCGTGCATGCTCTGTTCAATCCATCCCAATATGACTTCTGCCTCCATCACCACAACATCCATTCTGCCAATCCAATAACTAGTTTATGCCCTCCTCCTACTGGGCCTCCCAGCATCGTTTCCTCCTTTGGAATAATCTTTTGATTTCATTCAACCAGTGATTACTGAACTCTAGCCCTGGCCAGGTACCATTTTAGGCACAGAATGCAGATACAGGGCTTCTATGATCCCTCACTTTGCTGGTTTCCTTTCTATGTTTTTTACTTACCTCTCATCTTCATCCTCCTCTGAACTAGTCTCTAAATGTTAAGTAATTCAGAACTTAATACCAACCAAGCCTCCTTTTCTATACTCTCTCCTTAAATGACGTCATCCATTTCCATGGTTTTAATTATTATCCTTAAAGTGAAAACATCCAACTTTTTTTTTTCATTTCTTTTCTTTTTTATTTAAAGATTTTTATTTATTTATTTGACAGAAAGAGACCACAGTAGACAGAGAGGCAGGCAGAGAGAGAGAGAGGGAAGCAGGCTCCTTGGTGAGCAGAGAGCCCGATGTGGAACTCGATCCCAGGACCCTGAGATCATGACCTGAGCCGAAGGCAGCGGCTCAACCCACTGAGCCACCTAGGCGCCCCCATCCAACTTTTTAATCTATAGCCTGGAACTGTCCTTGGAACTCTGGTACTCCTGTGTTCAATGACTTAATGGACATTTCCACTTGGATACCTCAAAGCATCTCAAACTAAATATAATCAAATTTTAACTCTTGACTTTCCTTTCAAAACATTCTTGCTGTAGTAAAGCTCAGAAAAAACACAAGATACAGCTCTCAAGCCATTAATCTGGATTCTTCTCTCCCCCTCCTCTCACTTCTAATCTACCAGCAAGCTCCCGAGCCTGTCTCGAAAATATATCTCAACTGTGTTCGTTTTTCTTCAATTCTCTCGCTATTATTATCTTTTGCCTAAACTACTGCAATAGTTTCCAGCTAGCCTCTCTGGTCCCATCTTTTTCTCCCTCTGATCCTTCTGATACGCACCTTTAAAAAACAGAAAATGACATCAGCCTATTCCCTGCTTTTAAGTCTTCAGCAGCACTGCACTGTAAGAGGAATAGAATCTGGACTCCTTCTCTTGGGCTTCAAGATCGTTAAGTAATACATTCTCTGCTTATCTGCCCTCCAACGTCTCTCTCCAATCTTCCTCTCTAGAAGACAGCCACACTGACCTTTCAGTGTCTTGACTATGCTAAGAATTGTTCTCCTGTGGCATGCGCTATGCTACTCCCTCCCTTGGGAACACGTGTTCCTCCACTCTGGCTGGTTTGTTCTCCATGTCTAGTCTCAGCTTAACTACAAACTTCCCAGACCATCTATGATGGTCCTTCCTACACGCAGCCTTTATTCATTTTCTTCACAGAATATAACATTTCATAATCACTTATTCATTTAATTAAAATGTATTTTGAAAATGTACAAACATAAACAAAAGTAGAGCAAACAGTAATGAGCCCACAGATTCTAGTATTTTTATTTTTTAACTACTTCCCTTGCTATACTATAACTCCAATGGATAGGGATCCTATCTTTTTCTCTTTTTCATCTAGAGCCTTGTAGAGTGCCTAGCTCATGATAAACAACGAACACACTTTTTTGTTTTGAATGATAGGGAAAGTTGAAGATGACACTAAAAGACACTGATGGCACCATCAAGAAAAGCAAAACAAGGAGGGGAGAGTTTTGAGGACAGCTGGTAATTTATTCATCAGTCTACTCCAGGCCAGGCTCTGGGCAAGGTGTTGGGTTTCAGAGATAAATAAGTGAAAGTCTTATACAAAGTCTAGCAGAGACAGATGTAATAACAAGCAGCATTTACTCAGGGCCACCCATGTTCTGGATACAAGGAGAAGCATTTCAGACTCATTGTCTCATTTAGTCCTATGACAACCTCACGAGGAAGGGATTATTATGATCCTGTCTTGCACCTAAGGAAACAGGATTATAAAGGTTAAATCACTGGTAGCAGGACTCGGGCTGGGAAAGTAGTAAAGTAAGGTTTAGAACTTGGGCTATTCAGTTGCAAAGCCAAGCCACTAATTAGCACTGTGCTTCCAGCTGTGCACTATCCTCTCCAGCCCTAGGAAAACCATCCCAGCAGAGGCATGCGCAAGGTGCGATGGGCGGAAGCAGAGAACTGTGAGGAGGAGAATGGACCAAAAGCCTCCTTCAGAGGTAACATGAAACAGAGTCTGAAAGTTCAAGCAGGAAATTGCTAGGCCATGCAGTCCGAGGAAACAGTAAGCACAAGAGTATGCAGGCGCTTGAAGGCGCCCTGTGTACCTAGGATGCTTCCAAGGATTCCTTTGTTTTATTTTTTACAAGTGAGCCTAATGAGTACCATTGTGCTAGGAGCTGTGGATGTGAAACAAAAGATGAAATACTACAAGGAAGTTATGCATAAAGCACTATGAAAGCATAAAGGAGAAGGTTTCTTGCAGCCCTGGGGGAATTTGGGAAGGCTTCACAGAAAAGGAACCGACACTGGATGCATTAGAAGAGGGCAGGCAAAGAGAGGGACTTGCACAAGGCAGGGCCATTTGATGAGGCAAGGAACACTTGAGGAACCGTGAGAACTGGCTATGGGCAGATGTGGAGAGAGGGATTAGGGTCAGTGGCAAGAGATGAGGCTGGCAGCAAGTCACAGATGTAACCTTAACATCTCTGCTGATTATAAGATTAGAAAACAAAAACACCTCAAAGCCAGTTTAAATAAATATTTAAACACCATGGTCCTCATACAGGAATATATAACCCAGAAACAGATCTATGCTTATGAACATGGGGATCTGGTGTAGAAAAAAAGATGGCATGTCAGATCAGTGAAGAAAGGACATATGATTTAATAAATGCCGCAGGGATAACTGGTTATCCAGTTGGAAAAAAAAATCAAATTGGATCCCCTCTTTCATATCATGTACGGAAATAAAATTCATTTAGATTTGGGATTAAATGTAAATAACAGAACCATAAATATCTTTTTACAATAAAATAGTATTTTATGAAATAGAATATAAATTCTATAAGAATTTTTCAGTTGAAATAGGAGACTCCTGGGTGTCTGAGTTGGTTAAGCAACTGCCTTCAGCTCAGGTCATGATCCTGGAGTCCCAGGATCGAGCCCCACATCAGGCTCCCTGCTCAGTGGGGAGTCTGCTTCTCCCTCTTACCTCTCCCCCGACTCCTCCCCTCTCATGATCTCTCTCTTTCTAATGCTCTTTCTTTCAAATAAATAAATAAATAAACAAATAAAATCTTAAAAACAGAACACAGGAGGCCTCAAAAGAATTTTGTTTTGTTTTGTTTTTTTAAGATTGTATTTATTTATTTATTTGACAGATCAAAAGTAGGCAGAGAGGCAGGCAGAGAGAGAAGAGGAAGCAGGCTCCTCACTGAGCAGAGAGCCCAGGACCCTGAGATCATGACCTAAGCTGAAGGCAGAGGCTTTAATCCACTGAGCCACCCAGGTGCCCCTGTTCTTTTGTTTTTAAATGAATTTTGTCCTAATGGCAGACTAATGTGACTTACCAAAATAACAGTTACCAAGTTCACTTTGTTGGGAAAGTCTCCCCCCACCCTTTTTTAAAGAGTTATTTATTTTAGAGAGAGAGAGAGCGCGCACAAGCAGGAGGGGCAGGAAGAGGGAGAATCCCAAGTAGACTCCACACCGATGTGGAGCTTGATCCCATGACCCAGAGTCCTCAACCAAAGCCAAACCAAGAGTTGGGCACTTAACCAAATGCCCCACCCAGGCACCCCCTACACCTTTCTGCTAGTCAGAAATATGTGGGGGAGCTTTGTAAAACCTCCCAGAAGCATATCGGAGCTTCTAGGCTAAGGGAAAGGCTTAAAAAGAATGAACTTTCTTTAATAAAAGTTTTCACTAAAAAAAAATACACATTGATTTTCAATAGCAATTAATTGTTGGAAAGTAACTTCCTTGGTCTAACCTCTTGATTGGGTTCAATAAGGCCTAGAACTGAAACTGTTTAATATTGCACTTTGCACTCAGCACAACATCTGAGCAACTACTAGGCAGACTAGGAAGAGTCCTTAATTTGCAGGCAGAAGACAGGGTTCCAGAAATTACCACACAGTGGCTAGCTGTGGGTGCTAAACTACTGACTTGGGTATTTGACTTCTCTGAAATGCAACCTGATCACCTGTGGACTGAAAACGATGATAATCCAAGACTCCTCTCCCACAGGGAGGCTGCAGTGGGAATTGAATGAGATCATCTTCCTCTATAAACCACTCAATAAATATTTGTGGGATGACTGAAGGAATACACCATATACAGTAAGTGTTTCGCACATCTATAAATATGTATGAACACTACAAAAAAATCCCACAACTCTTAGTTATAATAACCACTGGAACTACACAATATAGATGTGTATCTAGACGCCTGTAGTCCATATTCTGTAGGCTTCTAAAATACACACCGGGATGTAGGGAGTCTCGGGGAAAGGCTGTCCTACTCCTTTTACTTCCCTGCTCTTCTCCTTTCCACCTCTTTCCTCACCTTGTCCTTGCCTTCAGGAACAAACAGAAAGCAAAGGGCTGGTTTTCTCTGCATGACTCAAGTCAATGAAAGGGTCTCCTCTTTCCAAGCATCTCAATTTAAAGGCCACATTTTATTTAAAAAAAAATTTTTTTTTAAAGATTTTGTTTATTTACTTGACAGAGAGAGAGAGAGAGATTGCAAGTAGGCAAAGAGGCAGGCAGAGAGAGAGGGGGAAGCAGGCTCACCACCGAGCTGAGAGCCTGATGCGGGGCTCGATCCCAGGACCCTGGGATCATGACCCGAGCTGAAGGCAGAGGCTTTAACCCTCTGAGCCACCCAAGCGCCCCTTATTTTAAATTTTATTTACTTATTTATTTAAGTAATCTCTACATCCAACGTGGGGCTCAACTCACGAGCCCGAAGATCAAGAGTCGCACACTTCTCCAACGGAGCCAGAAGGCTCCCCAAAGGCCACATTTTAAATATATTTACCTTTCTTCTTGAAACAATAAATTCAAAATTTCATTTCTTTCAATAAGCATTCATTTGGGAAGCAAACTTTAATCTCCTAAGTGGATATGCTCGCTATAGACTCTCCACCTCCATAATATTTTGTGGAGCACTTCCCACAGTCATCCTTCGTAAAAATGTCTGCGAATGTCTTAGCTCCTCATGACCTCACAAGTGCCAGCAGACTGTCTGCTTGTGGAGATGAGCACACAATGCTCAACAAAAATTCAGATTAAAGGGGCACCTGGGTGGCTCAGTTGATTAGGCATCCACTTTTGGTTTCAGCTCAGGACATGATCTCAGGGTCCTGAGATCAAGCCCCATGTGGGGGCTCTGTGCTCGGTGGGGAATCTGCCTCTCTCTTCACTCTGTCCCTCCCCCGCTCTCTTTCTTTCTCTATCTCAAATAAATAAATCTTTTCTTAAAGATTTTATTTATTTGTTTGACAGAAAGAGACCATAAGTAGGCAGAGCAGCAGGCACAGAGAGAGGGGGAAGCAGGCTCCCCGCCGAGCAGAGAGCCCCGATGCGGGGCTTGATCCCAGGACCCCGAGATCATGACCTGAGCTGAAGGCAGAGGCTCAACCCACTGAGCCACACAGGTGCCCACCAAATAAATAAATCTTAAAAAAAAAATTCAGCGTATAAATGAATGCTGACACATTAGAAATTCAGTATCACCTTAGAAGGCTGAAGCCTGAGTCAAAATCATTGGGATGGCAGAAACTGAGAAAATATATAATTTCACCTCACCTCATGTATATTTTATAAGCATCTACTATATGCCCAATACAGTGCAAGATGTGCCATAATGAATAAAACCCAGTCTCTATCCTTAAGGAGTTTAGAATCCTATTAACACTCAATCATATTTTTTATTATGATATAATTTCAGACTTAAGAGTTACAAAGATAGCACAGAGAATTCTCATATCTTCCCCCAGCTTTCCCTAATATTAACACCTACCATAATCATGATACAATCAGTGAAACTAGGAAATTAATGTCACTACAATACATTAAGTATAGGCTCTACTCTGACTTTACCACTTTTTCCATTTTCTGTTTTTTATCACTTTGTCCATTTTCTGTTCCACAACCACTCATTACACTTAGTCGTCACATCTCTCCTCTAATTCTATTTTTATTTTTTAAAAGGTTTTTTGTTTGTTTGTTTTGTTTTAAAGATTTTATTTATTTGACAGAGATCACAAGTAGGCAGAGAGGCAGGCAGAGAGAGAGGAAGGGAAGCGGGCTCCCCGCTGAGCAGAGAGCCTGATGCGGGACTCGATCCCAGGACCCTGGGATCATGACCTGAGCCAAAGGCAGAGGCTTTAACCCACTGAGCCACCCAGGCATCCCACTAATTCTATTTTTAATAACTATTTTTTCCTGCTTACAGTAACATGTTTCCTGCAAGTGAAAAAAAAATAGAAGGAAGAAAAAGAAATCTCTGATAAACCCTATGAAAAAAATAAGCACTCCTAACATCTATGATTGACTGGTCTTTTTTCCATGTATATATGTATATGCACATTTTACTTTTCTTAAAACCAGGAATCTAAATATAGTCTTTTGTGTACTTTTTCCTCTTATTATTTTTTTTTTAAGATTTTATTGATTTCTTTGACAGAGATCACAAGTAGGCAGAGGCAGGCAGGGAGAGAGAGAGGGGGAAGCAGGCTCCCCCATGAGCAGAGGCCGATGTGGGGCTCCATCTCAGGACCCCAGGATCATGACCTGAGCCAAAGGCAGAGGCTTTAACCCACTGAGCCACCCAGGTGCTCCCTTTTATTATTGTTTTTAAAACATTTTCCATGTCTTTAAAAATTATTTTAAAATATGATTTTAATGAGGGGGCGCCTGGGTGGCTCAGTGGGTTAAAGCCTCTGCTTTTGAATCAGGTCATAATCCCAGGGTCCTGGGATCGAGCCCCACATCGGGCTCTCTGCTCCGCGGAGAGCCTGCTTCCTCCTCTCTCTCCCTGCCTGCCTCTCTTGCCTACTTGTAATCTCCATCTTTCAAAAAAAACACAACTTTTAATTTAAAAAAATATGATTTTAATGATAGCTTAGATTCCACTGTTACAATGAATGATAATTTAGCCATTTCCCTGTTATTGGATAGGTAAGTTGCTCCCGATTTTATACTACTATAAATAAAAGTGCAGTGAATATCCTGAATATGAAAACACCATAACATATAATGTGATGGATAAGCACAGAGTATTAGTGACGCAGCCGGCAGAAACACCTAGCCTAGCTTTGAGGAGCAGAAAATCAGAAACACTTGTTGGAGGACACATGTCTGAGATGGCTTCTGAAGACTAAATGTATTCCCTCATTCATTAGTATTCAACCAAACATTTACTGAGTGCCAGTTACACCCAATTATTATGCTGGGATCCAGGGATACAAAAGGGACTAAGGCTCTGCAGGGGAAGTTCACTGTCTAATCAGAGAGGCAGACACTTGAATAGAAAAACCACAACAAGATAAATGCTATTATCACAGTGCTGTGTATGAACAAAGTGCTCTGGGAGCACAGAGAATACATTTAAAGAATCAACTGTAAAAGCAGAAGGA
Source organism: Mellivora capensis (assembly GCA_004024625.1). Lineage (NCBI taxonomy): Eukaryota > Metazoa > Chordata > Mammalia > Carnivora > Mustelidae > Mellivora > Mellivora capensis. The sequence goes on from PISX010012053.1 coordinate 29,635, forward strand.
GTTATATCAAGGTTGATTAATGACACATAGAGATTTTAGTGAAGTATGATGTTAATGTGTATCGACAACATGGAGGAGTTCCTTAAGACAGGTAAATTATTATTATTTTTTAAGGATTTTATGTATTTACTTGTCAGAGAGAGAAAGAGAGAGTGTGCACAAGCCGGGGGAGCAGCAGGCAGAGGGAGAAGCAGGCTCCCCGCTGAGCAGGGAGCCCAATGCTGGGCTCCATCCCAGGATCCCAGGACCATGACTGAAGCTGAAGGCAGATGCTTAATCGACTGAGCCATCCAGGCACCCCCAAGTCAGGTCAATTATCAACAGGGAATGCAAAGTATTCAGATGAGAAAAGTAATGGCTCTATTATATTCTATACTGGTAAAACTAGGGCTAGAACACCACGTTCATTTCTAGAACTCTATCATTAAATCAATTTTATTGAGAGATGTCCACAATGAAATGTACCCACTGAAGTATACAGTCTGGTAAAACTTGATGAATCTATAGCCCCTATAACCACTAATACCATCAAGACACAGAACACTTCCAATCATCCCTCAAATTTCCTTGAGCTTCATTCCAGTTAATCCCCTTCACCCCACATCTAGCCCCAAAGCAACCACTGATTTGCCTTCTGTCACTACAGACTTGAATTTTTTAGGGTTTCATATAAATGGACTCATACAGGCTATACTTTCTTGGCTTTGGCTTCTTTCAAACCAGTCTGGTTCTGAGAGTCAGCCATGTTGATAAGTGTATAAGTAGTCAATTCCTTCCCATTATTGTCTGAGTGTTGTGTTAAGAAGCTATGGATAAACTAAGATCAAGAGAAGAGAGACTAGGCCATGAGGTGAACAGAAGCCAGATTCTATGAAAAATCATTGAAAAAATCTGGTTAACACTGAAAGGGAGAGCATCTGAAGAACTTTAATGTGGAGAACCAAAACTAATGGCTGCCCACAGAGGCAGTTGAGATATTTAACTGAAGCAACATGGCTGACAAAAATGCTCTTGGAGGGATTCCAACCTCAGAAAGACTGTGGACTTCATATAGTTAGTGTTTCTTCCAACCTTGAAGGCCTATGATTCTGTAATTCTCATAAATGAGAAAAATTATGCCATTATTAACCACTAAAATCTTAGTATGAATTTTTTTAAATCAAATTAGCTATTCTGTCAATCCCAGAGTTAGCACAGCCTATAACTTCAAATGTTTTGGGATGGTGAGGTGGGAATGTCTTTAAAATCGGACAGGTGTAAGTCTAAATAAGTCTCCATTCTGCCACTTACTGTGTGTCCAGGACCTAACCTCACCATGCCAAAGTTTCTTCATAGAAAACTGACACAATGATAGATATGCTTGTCTCAAACCAAAATTGAATAAATCTTGTTGTTAGCAAGACCCTATAGAATAAGGTAGGGAATATATGAGTTTTGAACAAGTGGGAGCCTAGGAAAGATACTAAGGCACTGTCTAGAACAGGAGTGGTAAACTATGACCCAAAGGCCAAATCTGGCCATAGCCTGGTTTTGTGTGGCAACTAGCCAAGGACGGCTTTCACATATTTAAAAGGTTGTAAAAGAAAACAAGGAATAATTTGTGACATAGACCTTATGTGACCCAAAAGCCTAAAATACTATCTGGACCTTTGCGAAAAAAGTTAGCTAAAACCAGGTCTAGAGCAGACAGGGCTCAATGTGGCTGGTCGTGAGTTAAATGGCTTTAAAGTAACAAACATAAAGACTGTCCTCTGATGAAAGGCGTACAGGAGGAGATGTGGAGATGTCCTCAAACGTGTGTAGCCTTGGGTTTCTTACCTATAAATTGAAGATAAAAACATTCAACTTCTGCTCAGGGCATGATTAAGAAATTAGTGCCAGACTTGCCCTTCCATTATAAACAACTAGAAAATTGTGCAAAATAGGGACACCTGGGTGGCTCAGCTGATTAAACGTCTGCCTTCGGCTCAGGTCATAATCCCAGGGTCCTGGGATCAAGTCTCACATTGGGCTCTCTCTCTCTCACACACATACACATAAATAAATAAAATCTTAAAAAAAAAAAAGGGGGGGTGCCTGGGTGGCTCAGTGGGTTAAAGCCTCTGCTTTCAGCTCGGGTCATGATCCCAGGGTCCTGGGATCGAGCCCCACATCGGGCTCTCTGCTCCGCGGAGGGCCTGCTTCCTCCTCTCTCTCCCTGCCTGCCTCTCTTGCCTACTTGTAATCTCTGTCTGTCAAATAAATAAATCTTAAAAAAAAAAAAAAGACAAGAAGATTGTGCAAAATACATGAAACAACTGTTTTAGGCATTGAACAACAGTTAGCACTGTGGTGCCTGAGAGAAGGGAACCCAAGATGAGCCCTATGAAGGCTCTGGATCTCTGCTTGGAGGTACTGGAGTACTGGAGACAGTACTGGAGTACTATCTGCACTGTGGTACCGGGAAAAAGACCATAAGCAGAGCTCAGTGGGCTAAACAGGTTGAGGTGACAGAATTCAGGGTTTACAGAGCATAGGAAGGCTGGAATCTGCCAGGGCAGAGTACATATAGAAACAGCTCCAAAATTCTGCATAGGGATTTCCTTGAGTGTTTCATTATACCAACCTGTTGTGTAGAATTCTGCAAATTCTAGATTGGCAAAGCCAACCTGTATGGGGGCGGGGGAAACAACTAGGGGGCTTGAAACTGAACAATCCCAGAGCTGATAACCAGATGGGAGACATCTGAGCTCCTACCAGCCAGAGTGGAGACTCCAAGGAATACTCCAGACATTCAGCAGAGACCCTAGATGTCAGGTCTTACTAGAGGGCTAAATGGAGACACTTAAAAATAAAGGCAATTCTAGATCCACCCTAAGAGCTTAAAAACTAGCCTAAAAAAAAAAAAAATCAATCTAACCCACAAGGACTTAATTGCTTGCAAAAACAAAACTCAACCCTCTTTAAAGAAAGACAGTAAGACAATATATAGCATTCAATTAAAAATTACTATACATGCAAAGAGGCAGGAAATTTTAACTCACAATTAAAAGAAAAAATAGTAGTCAACAGAAACAGATTCAAAAATGGTGAAAATTGGGGTGCCTGAGTGGCTCAGTCAGTTAGGTGTTTGCCTTCAGCTTGGGTCATGATCTTGGGTCCTGGGATCAAGCTCCACGTTGGGCTCTCTGCTTGGTGGGAAGTTTACTCCTCTCTCTCTCTCTCTCTCAAGTAAATAAATCTTAAAAAAATGAAATAAAATCTTTTTAAAAATGGTGAAAATTATAGAATCAGCAGGTAGTGATTTTAAAACACTATAAATGTGTTTTTTTTCAAGATTTTATTTATTTATTTGACAGAGAGAGATCACAAGTAGGCAGAGCAGCGGGCAGAGGGAGGGGGAAGCAGGCTCCCTGCTGAGGACAGAGCCTGAGATTCTCGGGCTTGATCCCAGGGCCCTGAGATCATGACCTGAGCCGAAGGCAGAGGCTTAACCCACGGAGCTACCCAGACACCCCTATAATATGTTTAAAACTTAAAGCAAAGCAACAAAATGAGAAAAAAAAAATAAAAGATACAAAAAATAATCAAACACAAGTTCTAGAGAAGAAAAACACAAACTTCACTGGCTAAACCTAACAGCTCAAAAGACACTACAGGAAAGAAGACCGATTAACTTATTAACTTAAAAAAAAAAAAAGGAAAAGAAAAGAAAAAAAAAGGCAAAGTCTCAGTGACCTACAAGATAATATCAAATAATCTAAGTTATGTGTAATTTCAGATCCCAAAAATGTATATTGTCTGTGTGGGGTTGGGGGAGGATACTTAAGAAATAATGGCTAAAACTTTCCCAAATTTGTTGAAATGCCTAAGCCCACAGATCCAAGAACTCCAAGAAAACCACCCAAGGCATACTGTCATCATCAAATAGCTGAAAACCAGTGAGAGAAAATCATATAAAACAGCCAGAGAAAAAAGGCTAACCAGACAAAGGGGAACAGTGTTAAGATGAACATCTGACTTCCCACTAGAAATAATACAAGATAGATGATAACAGAAAAGCACCTTAAAATGCAGAAAAATAGAAACTGTCCATATAAAATTTGACAGCCAGCAAAAATACCTTTTAAAAATGAAGGAGAAACTCAGATTTTTTCAGCAAACAAAATATAAGATAATTCATTGCCAGCAGATCTTTTCTACAAGAAATGTTGAGGTTTTCACGCTAAAGTAAAAAATGATACAGGGGTGCCTCGGTGGCTCAGTTGGTTAACCATCTGCCTTTGGCTTAGGTCATGATCCCAGGGTTCTGGGATCGAGCCCCACATCAGACTTCCTACTCAACGGGACTCTGTTTCTCTCACTCCCTCTGCCTCCCCACCCCACTCACTCATGCTCAAACATGTGAGTGCACTCTCTCTCTCCCAAATAAATAAATAAAATCTTAAAAAAATGAAAAAAATGATACATATAGGAACTTAGATCTAAACAAAGGAATTAATAAGGGCAGCAGAGGTGGCAAGTATGTGGGCAAACAGAAAAAACTTTTTTTCATTAAAAGCAAAAACAGGGGACGCCTGGGTGGCTCAGTTGGTTAAGCGGCTGCCTTTGGCTCAGGTAATGATCCCAGCATCCTGGGATCGAGTCCTGCATCGGGCTCCTTGCTCGGCAAGGAGCCTGCTTCTCCCTCTGCCTCTGCCTGCCACTCTGTCTGCCTGTGCTCGCTCACTCTCTCTCTGACAAATAAATAAATAAAATCTTTTAAAAAAATTAAAAAAAAATAAAAGCAAAAACAGTAACATGAATTGAGGGGTTTATTATATATGCAAAAGTGAAAGGTATGATAACAATAGCCTAAAGATTGAGGAAAATGAAAGTATACTCCATAAAGTTTTTACACTGTAAATAAAGCAGCATATTATTTTAAGGTGATAGTATTAGTTAAAAATGCATACTTAATTTATTTTTTTAACTTTTTTTTTTTAAGATTTTATTTATTTGTTGAGAGAGAGAGTACAAGCAGGGGGAGCAGCAGGCAGAGAGAAAAGCAGGCTCCCAGCTGGGCAAGGAGCCTGATTCAGGATTCGATCCCAGGACCCTGGGATCATGACCTGAGCTAAAGGCCGACTGAGTCATCCAGGCATCCCAAAGATGCATATTTCGAACTCTAGAGCGACTATTATAAAAAATGAAGCAAAGATTTAAAATAGCTAATAGACCAGGAGAAGAAACAGAATAATAAAAAAGTAATAAAAAATAAGCTAGGAAAAAAAGAAAGAATAAACAAAAAGAGATGGGCTAAATAGAAAACAAATAGCAAAATGGCAGACTTAAACTCAACCATATTACAAATAAATGTAAATGGTCTAAATACTTCAAATAAGAAGCAAAGATGGTAAGACAGGATTAAAACAACAACATATGACCTATCTGCTATCTAAAAGAAACTCACTTAAGAAAAAAAGACATAGGGGCACCTGGGTGGCTCAGTCAGTTAAGCATCTGACTCTTGAGCTCAGAGTCATGAGTCATGAGCTCAAGCCCTACCCTGGACTCCATGGTGGGTACTTAAAAAAAAAAAAAAAAAAAAAAAGACATACATAGGTTAAAAATTAAAGGATGGGAGCGCCGGGGTGGCTCAGTTGGTTAAGCATCTGCCTTAGGCCCAGGTCATGATCCCAGGGTCCTGGGACTGAGCCCCACAATGGCTCCCCTGCTCAGCAGGGGGTCTGCTTGCCCCTCTTCCTCTGCCCCTCCCACACCCTCTACCTGCTGCTTGCGTGCTCTCCCTCTCAAATAAATAATAAATAAAATCCTAAAAAAAAAAAAATTAAAGGATGGAAAAGGATATACCATGTAAATTCTAACCATAAGAAAGCTGGAATGACCATGTTAAATGGAAACAGACTCACTTAATGTAAACTTCAAGACAAGGAATATTACCACAGAGAAAAGGAGGCATTTTATAACTGTAAAGGACTCAATTCACCAAGAAGACATAACAGTCTTAAATGTGTACATATCTAATTACAGACGTTCAAAATACATGGAGTAAAAATGAATTAGACTGAAAGGGGAAATAGACAAATCCACAATTAGAGCTGGAAATGTCAACACTCCTCTCTAAAATTAATAGAAACAAAATCAGAAAACAAAAACAAAAAACAAAATGACACCATCAACCAACTTTACTTAATTGACATTAATAGCACACTATACCCAAGGACAATAGAACACACATTCCTTTCAGATATACACAGAACAATCATAACAAGTCTCAATAGATCTCAAAATACTGAAACCACATAATATGTATCCTATGAACACAAGAGAATTTTTAAGCAGAATTTAGTAACAAAAAAATCTGGAAAATCCAGAAATATTTAGACATTCATTAAGAAATAAATTTATATGTAACACATTGTTCAAAGAAGATATCACAAACCAAATCGAAAATATTTTGAAAATGATATATTAAAATGAGTGAGACGTAGAAGGAAATTTATAGCATTAAATGTTTCTATTATGAAAACAAAAAAGATCTGGGTTGCCAAGTGGCATAGTCAGTTAAGCAGCCAGCTCTTGGTTTTGGCTCAGATTGTGATCTTGGGGTCCTGGGATCCAGCTCGATGTTGGGTTCTGCACTCAGCACAGAGTCTGCTTCGATTCTCTCTCCCTCTTCCTCTGCCCCTCCTGCTTGTGTGTGTGTGCGTGCTCTCTAAAACACATACATACATACATACTTTTTTTAAAAGTGGGGGGCACCTGGGTGGCTCAGTCGGTTAAGCAGTTGCCCTCAGTCCCAGGGTCCTGGAATCCAGCCCCAGGTCTGGCTCCCTGCTCAGTGGGAAGTCTGCGTCTCCCTTTCACTCTGCCCCTCTCCCAGCTCGTGCTCTCTCTCTCTTTCACTCTCTCAATAAATAAAATCTTAAAGAAAAGGAAACAAGAAAGGTTGGCAATCAATGACCTAAGTTTCCATCTCTGGGAAGCTAGAAAAAGAAGAACAAATGAAATCCAAAGCAAATAATACAAAACAATAAAGATTAGACTGGAATCAACAACAGAAAACAAACAGCAAGACAATAGGGAAAATCTATGAAACTCAAAGCTGGCTCTTTCTTTTTTTTTTTTTTTTTTAAAGATTTTATTTATTTATTTGTCAGAGAGAGAGAGCGAGCACAGGAAGACAGAGTGGCAGGCAGAGGCAGAGGGAGAAGCAGGCTCCCTGCCGAGCAAGGAGCCCGATGTGGGACTCGATCCCAGGACGCTGGGATCATGACCTGAGCCGAAAGCAGCTGCTTAACCAACTGAGCCACCCAGGCGTCCCTCAAAGCTGGCTCTTTGAGAAGATCAATAAAATTGATAAACTTATAGCTAAAAAATAAGAGAAAGAAAATATAAATTACCAATATCAGAAACGAAGGAAAGGACATTCCACTCGAAATCCTATGGGCATTGATACAATTAAAAAATGTTCTAGACAGCTTTATGGCAATATACAACTATGATGAAATAGGAAAATTCCTTGAAAGATATAAATTATTGAAATTAATATAAGACAAAATAGAAAATCTGAATAGCTTAATGATACACATAAAATTTAGAACCTGCATTATCTACAAAGCATATTTTAATATATTAACATCTTTTTTGAAATTCACAATAACAAATATTTCATCATCTTCAAATATACTGGTTTCAAATACTCTAAAGTTTCTCCATATTTAAATCCTTTATTTACTCTTAAATTATTAGTTTGAATTATTTACCATTTCCTACCATAGGAGAATTTATGTTACTCTTCTAAGTTATACCTAACTGCCTAAAATAATCAGGTCTATTTTAAAATTTGATATTTTTTATTCTTCAACTTGCTAATTGGCTTTTTACTACTTGGGATTACTTTTGTCTGACTTTACAGCAAACCTTTGCTTATTATTATATGTTGGTCTCACTTAATAGTAATTTTATTTCTACTACATTTTATAGTCAAGTTTCCTTTCATCAACCAACATTTTTAACTTCATTAACTTTTTAATGTCAAAGCCTGTGTTTCCAGTACCTCCAAAATACCACTAAAAGGAAAGAGGCCCTAGATTCTTGTATTCCACCATCCAAAGCTTTGCCATAAAGTTCTCAGAAATCTCTAGCTCCCACAATTCCCAGCAACGTCAGAGAAGCTCCTGTTCAATGTAGCACTGAATCCTAACAAGGTTTCAGGAGGAGATGACAGAGACAGTGTCCCTGACCTTCACTTAACAACAACAGCAAACAGGGGCGCCTGGGTGGCTCAGATGGTTAAGCATTTGCCCTCAGCTCAGGTCATGATATTTAGGTCCTGGGTTAGAGCGCCATGTTGTCATTGGGCTCCCAGCTCAGCAGGGAGTCTGCTTCTCCCTCTCCCCTTGCTTGTGCTCTCTCTCTCTCAAATGAATAAATAAAATCTTTAAATAACAACAAGAGAAACAGGCTGTACACACTCTGCAAAAACAAGAAATCTGAAAGCTCTAAGCAGGCAAACAGGCCACCCAGAACACTCACGACTACTTATTTCCTCTGTTCCACATATATGGTACCAGGTACAAGGACTGGAAAAAAACCCAGCCCCTATGTGTGTGTGGGAGGCAGGGGTGAGATGGGGTACGGTGGGGGAAGTTCTAGTTAGGAATCAGGACCAAGCAATTTGAGACTGCACATCCTTCGGCTGAATACATTTCGGCCAATACTTATCAGATACACCCTCATTTAAAAAGGTACATCTGACAGCCTCATTATGACTTAGAAAAATGGTTCTCAGCTTTTTTTTCTAGCCATTTCTGGACAGTCCCCTGGAAATATCCCCAACATTCTCTCTCTACTAAGGCAGTTCTTCACACAGTATTAGTAGTAAATCAACATTAGTTGAACTAAAGAATAAAAAATCTGGATACCAGGGCACCTGGCAGCTTGGTTGGTGGACCGTGCGACTCTTGATCTTGGGGTTGTGAGTTTGGGCCACATGGTGGGTGTAGAGATTACTTAATAAGATCTTTAAAAAAAAAATCTGGATTCCATATAAAACACAAATTTATACTTTCCCCAGGAGGACATTCATGTTAAGACGCATTATGCTTTTATATTTATCCTGGCTTTAAAAACATAAGCAATTTGGGGCGCCTGCGTGGCTCAGCCAGTGAAGCATCTGACTCTTGACTGTGGCTCAGGTCATGATCTCTGGGTTGTGAGACTGAGGCCCAGCACGGAGTCTGCTTAAGATTCTTTCTCCCTGGGGCGCCTGGGTGGCTCAGTGGGTTAAAGCCTCTGCCTTCGGCTCAGGTCATGATCCCAGGGTCCTGGGATCTAGCCCTACATTGGGCTCTCTGCTCAGCAGGGAGCCTGCTTCCTCCTCTCTCTCTCTGCCTGCCTCTCTGCCTACTTGTGATCTCTTGTCTGTCAAAAAAAAAAAAAAAAAAGATTCTTTCTCCCCCTCTCCCTCTGCAGCGCGCGCACACACACACACACACACTCTCTCTCTCTCTAACAAAACAAAACAACAACAACAAAAACCCAAAATGTGCTTAATACATTAATAAACAATTTGAGTAGTATTCTTGGGAATAATCAGTGAGACAACATCTGCATCCCATTGCCCATATGCTTACCTTGAGAACCACTGACTTGGCAAAAGAGCTCACACCCCACTTAAAAGTGCTCCTTAAAACTACCTGTGCACTGTCAAACATTACGTATGATTTTTGACTTAAAAAAAAATCATTTTTTGCTAAGTAAATCAGTAAGTCCTTATTTCTACTTCTACATATAAGTCATACTCAGATACTCTCAATTCAGAACAATAATAAAACATGTTTAATTAACATTTCATAATGATGCAGTTTGAACAAACAGCTCTATTTTTTTTTAAAGATTTTATTTATTTATTTGAGAAAAAGAGCACAAGCAGATGGAAGGGAAGAGGAAGAAGGACAAGCAGACTACCCGCTGAGCAGGGAACCCGATGTGGGACTCGATCCCAGGACCCTGAGATCATGACCGGAGCCGAAGGCAAACGTTTAAACAACTGACCACACAGGCACCCTGAACAAACAGCTCTAGAAATAAAATTTATACATGCCAGCTAGAACAGAAAAGGCCATCTCCATTAACACATAATGAACACAAACTCAGTCCAAGCGGGGTTATAGTGCCTAATCGGAATTTCCCAAACTGTCCTCTGGAATGCCTGAACAAAAACAAAATAAAACAAACAAATCAAAAAGGATCCAAACCCGTAGAAAAGCTATAAAACAGTGGTCAAAAACTGGCTAGGTGAGGAATGCCAGAGAATGGGAGAAAGCTTGTACTTTTTACTTACACTTTTGTTAACACCGGATTTTTGTTTTAGAATAAGCATGGATTTCTTCTAGATTTATTTTTAAAGCTACCACATTAGCAGATAGTAGGAAAGGTCAGTTCAGAGAAAGCTTGCTGCTCCTTCTGAAACCTTATTACATGAGATAGGATATCTTTTACGTGAAGTACAGCACATTTTAAATCCTTTTTCCTTACTATTTATTACCACAAAGCACTTCTGAAAGGAGAACGGGGAAAGGAACCAGGAGATTCTTAACATAAAGACAGGGAAGTGGAGAAGTGCCACGTGACCGTGACAGCCGCCTGAGGGATCAAGCTTTGTCAAGAGGTGTCCTAATTTCTGTTAACTGGCCTGTAGAAAACAGATTTAATCTCATATCCTGTAGGAGAAAAAAAAAAGGAAAGCAGTAACAAAAAGGTAACAAAAGTAACCAAATATTAGAGCTAAGAAAGTAAATACTGGTCCATAATCCCTTAGCCACAATTCTCAAATCCAAAAACTTCTGAAAACCACCAGTATTCCATAATTCATCTAGAAGAAAAACTTGATCTGAACTTAATTGGCAGCAATATCTGACCTGAACTGACACGAAACTATTTATAGTCTACCCACTAAAGTAAGAACAGTCATAGCTTTGGCTGCCGAAATATTAACGTATTTGACTACGAAGTGCTGCCCCTGACTCTGCAGGGCCATTACGTAATATAAGGTAAAAGCATCTTATTAGCTTTCTAAAAATAAAAAAAAAAATTCTGAATTCTAAAATCCTGATGGCCCCTACGGTTTTCCAAGAAAGGACTATGAATTTAAAAATGGCTTTTCATTAAAATGGTCCTGTCAGCCTCCACTGAAACATAGTTTTTCCTGAAAATATTCTTATAATTGAACTAATTATTCCTCTTTTCTAAAAACTTACCACTATTAAAAATATCTTACTTTGCGTATCTGTAAATCCATAACTGCATTATTAGAACATTTTTAAAAATGTGTTTACTTGAGAAAGAGAGAGAGCACAGAAGCAAAGAGGTGGAAGGTACAGAGAGAGGGAAAGAAAACGTCAGGCAGGTTCCTACTGAGCGCAAAGCCCAACACAGGCTCCATCTCACGACCTGAGCTGAAACCAAGGGCTGGACACTCAACCGACAGTGCCACCCAAGCCCCCCAGTTAGAACATTTTATACTCTTCAACATTACTTTAAATCAACCTCTCTCTGAAGGTAGCATTAAAACCAGAAGGGTGGGGCGCCTGGGTGGCTCAGTGGGTTAAAGCCTCTGCTTTCGGCTCAGGTCATGATCCCAGGGTCCTGGGATCGAGCCCCGCATCGGGCTTTCTGCTCCGCGGAGAGCCTGCTTCCTCCTCTCTCTCCCTGCCTGCCTCTCTTGCTGCTTGTGATCTCTGTCTGTCAAATAAATAAATAAAATCTTTAAAAAAATTTAAAAATTAAAAAAATAAAACCAGAAGGGTGGTATCACCTCTGGCAGAAGGGTGGTATCAGAATGGGGTAAAGACAGTAAAGTTAGAAAAGGAGACCTCTGTCAATATGCTTTTTCTTTCTATGTTTAAAAAGCAAAACAAATGGCATGAGATTTTTTTAAGTGTCAAAGAGGAGCACAAATTTTAAAAGTGAACAAGTACCAATTTAAATCATTAAAAGAATCAAAAGCCAAACGAAGTCACATAATCCAAGTAGTTATCAAGCAGTAGAACACAAAATAAGAGTCAAGAAACAGAACATTTACAAGTTAGGAAAATTATATATTTTTGCCCAGTTATGTATCAATTCTAATATATGACTAAGTGACAAATGATAAAAAAAAGCTTAACAAAACTCAAAGGTCTCTATTATGGAAAGAAAACTGTAAAGCCAGATTAAAGCAAGAACTAAGACATAGGACTACTAAAAACCTGTAATTAATTACATTGCAGAGTAATTTAGAAGATTTTGCAAGACAAATAGGGACAGAATCGACATTTTAATAAACATAAATACAATACTATATTTTAAACCATTGTATCCACATAAAGCAAAATCGGTAAAAATTTTAACTATACACCAATCCTCCGTCCCTCCCTGACTCTCACACAATTAACAAATGCTAGAAACAATGCAACCAAACAGGAACCTCATTTCACAATTGGTAGACATGAAAGCAGTGAAAACCTCTTTTAATGAATGTGTGGGATACAGAAGAACCCCAATTATTTCTGTTTAAAGGAAGCTCTCACAACGTTATGCTCAAAAACAAAACAAAACAAAAAAACCTAAAAACAAAAAAAACCTAAAGACTGAAAAATCACTCAAAACACTCCCTAAAGCAACATTAATAGCAAAACTGGGTGTTGCTATATCCTAGAGAGGAAGGATGAGGCTATCTTTACCACTATTATTTATTAAATTGAGCTTCTATTATCCATGAAATACATACAGCCCTTAGAAATAGTACATATGAGAACATCGCTAATATGCAGAATTCTACATTAATTAAAACTAAGAATTAAAAACCTCAGGGTAGGGGCGCCTGGTGGTTCAGGCGGTTAACTGTCTGCCTTCGGCTGAGGTCATGATCTCAGGGTCCTGGGATTGAGCCCCACATTAGCCTCCCTGCTCAGTGGAGAGCCTGCTTCTCCCTCTCCCTCTGCTGCTCCCCCTGCTTGTGCTCTCTCTGTGTCTGTCTCTCCATCAAATACATTTTTAAAAATTTTTTTTAAAAATCCTCAGGGTAGATTAGGATATTAAAAAGTCCATGTCATATATAAGAATTTAAATTTGAGAATATCAAGGATAAAGAGCAAGCCAAGAGGATAACAAGTAAGAATAACCAAACTCTCTACTACAAGATTTCTTAAAAAAAGAACTGTAAAGCTATAAAGTCCGTTAACTAAAAATAGGAAATTAAAGAAAGTTAATGTTGAAAGTCAAAATATCTAAGAACTTAATCCATTAAGAATATTTTTTAAAACCCCTTATTTTCTAGTGGGGGTTGGTGGTAGGACTAACAGGACCTTCAGGTGCTAGAAAACAATGACCGTGGGAAAAGAATTCTACTTAGTGATGAAGGCTGCCCATAATGTAGCATATATGCCAGTCTAGTAGGTTTTAAGGGTAGTCCTTGGTTAATTATGTAATAGATCCAGATTCAAGGCATCTCTTTGAACTAGGTCATTCACATAATTCCTACCACTTAAGAAAGAGGTATGTGTTCATGCTACTGGAACTCAATATCTTATAGGAATAACTTCAGATTTAAGTTATAAAAATATTAATAATGCTATGCAGGTATCAAAACCCCATTTTACATCCCTTATACTATGCAATGTATTTTGACAAGGTGATCTTAGTTTCCTTACAAATTAGTTAACTCTTAGTTAACTATAGTTAACTCATATCTATTCTGATTTAAGGAGCTTCCACAGTTGAGTACAGCCTAGTGAGACAATGTTCCTAAGTATCCAGAGGTCAGGGAGTTTATAATCAAGTGGGAGATAGAGTATCACACAAAAACAATTTTAAAAAGCTTACTAAGAAGAAATTAAGTCCACATTGTAAATATAAACTGATATTAAATATATACCAATCAATATACAGAAACATTTGAAAGGAAGTTATCTTTCAAGAAACATACTTCTAAGAAGTTTTATACGTCTTTATCTCAACCAGGTTGACATCACTGATAATATTGTGAAATTCCTATTTTGCGTCCAAACTGGTTTACAAATCACACGAGGAAATCTGCCTCATTACTTTGAACTCATTTTGGACCCAAAATAGTACTGCCCAGAGAAATCACTTAACCAGACCTGAAAAATGGTTCTTGGTTGCTCCCCAAAATCAAATCCACCCTAAAAGAATGAAGATCTCCCCCTGCGGAAATTCCAAAGAGGATCTCATACTCTGGAAGCAATTCCTAAATAATTCCTCAGATGTTTTATAAAAAGGCAGGACACTTCTACTTTCAGAAAAGAAGGACTAACAGTGGTCAGATGTACCCTTGCAACTAAAAAACTGGATGAAATATATGAACAACAGTTTTCAAAACACTGGACATCAGGCAAGGAAGGACAGTGATCCCTAAGAGATGGTAAACAAACAAGGTGAGCCTTGCAATTGCCCTAGCTTGCTGCCTAGGGAAAGATGCCAGGCCACCACCAAGCAGGGAGGGGAAACCCAAGTGGAACTCAGAGACCTCCCTTAATTCAGAAGATGCAGCTGAGATTCTGGGAAAGCCAAGGCAGTGAGAATCTGCAGTGTGCAGTACTGGAGAGGAAAGAGCTATAGAGAAAGAACTCCCGGAGGGGGGAACCCCCCTCCAGTATTCAGCTGAGTAGTAACAAGTAACTACAGAAAACACAGCTAACATCACGCTTAATGGTACAATGCTTTCCCACTAAATCTGGGGAAAAAGCAAAGAAGCCCATTCATACTTCTTCTATTCAGCATGGTATTTGAGGTCCTAGTCAGCACAATAAGGCAAGAATTAGAATTCTAAGGTTAGAAAGTAAAATTGACTTTCTTTGTAAGTGATATAGTTGCATACATAAAAACCAACAACAACAGGGACGCCTGGGTGGCTCAGTTGGTTAAGCAGCTGCCTTCGGCTCAGGTCATGATCCCAGCGTCCTGGGATCGAGTCCCACATCGGGCTCCTTGCTCGGCAGGAAGCCTGCTTCTCCCTCTGCCTCTGCCTGCCACTCTGTCTGCCTGTGCTCGCTCTCTCTCGCTCTTTCTCTCTGACAAATAAATAAAATCTTAAAAAAAAAAAAAACCCAACAACAAAAAAAGAACCAACAAAAATGCCACTAAAAGTGATGAATGAAATTAGCAAAGTTTATTTGCTCAGTCATATTGATGAAAACAAACTGTGTCCAAGTGAAAGAAGGCTTTCATAAAGAAAGACTTCCAGGAAGAAAAGTTTAGAGAAGGCTGAGAGTAAGAAGCAATATGGTTTGGAAGCCAGAAACTGGGAGCATATTTTACAAAAGGAATAGACTTTCATAAAGTATGAGGACAAAAAAGGAGAAAATCATACAGAAGATAGATAAAAGACTGTATGGTAGAAGACAAAGATTCAAACGTAGGGAGTGACAGTTGATGGCTGGAAGCAGTAAAGCAGGTAGCTCAGACGTGGGTGTTTGGATTTCACAGAGTAATAGTGCACAGGCTGAGAAAAGAAAATAACATGTAGGGAATGTGTTCTGGGGAGAAACCAGGAACAGAACAATTGACAGGAAGCTATTTTAATAATCTGGCCACAGCCTGAGGATGACTTAGAGTCAGAATGGTGGCATGGAAACAAAAAAGGAGAGACTCAAGGTCCAAAGCCACAGAGAAAGGAGCTAAAGAATATGGTAATATTCCAAGATTCAATGTTTCAGGATTCTGAGATTCAGGAATTGGGAGGGCGGGTTACCAGTGATGGACCCAATAAGGTCAACAACTTTTAAGGGAGGGGAGGCAGAGGCCCCTCTCCAGAGTGATCTGGCTTAAAAGCACCCTTAATGAGGCACCTGGGTGGCCCAGAGGGTTAAGCCTCCGCCTTCAGCTTAGGTCATGATCTTAGGTCCTGGGATGGAGCCCTTCATCCCTGTATCGGGCTCTCTGCTCAGCAGGGAGCATGCTCCCCCCCACCAACCTGCCTCTGCCTACTTGTGATCTGTCAAATGGATTAATAAAATCTTAAAAAAAAAAAAAAAAGCACCCTTAATGACAATTCCCAAGTCTTCAGGAAGTTAAAGGAAAACAAGAGAAAATGACATTAAATACGCATTTTTAAGTACAGTAAATAAAAGTCTAGAGAGCATCCGCTTCCAAAGCAAACACAAAACATCAGTGTTGAGCCGGGGCTCTGGCAGGTTCAGGAAGCGTAGGGCGGTGTCACAATGTGCTGAGGCCGACTCACAAGCTGTGTGTGGGGCACAGGGTCCCCTTTTTAAAGTTTTCAAACCAGCCCTTACTGGCTTGAAATGTGATGCGTTTTGCATTTTCATTCTATTGTTTTGTTTTTGTTTTTTTCTACAAAGAGCCTTCTCACTAATTCTCTTGGTATTTTAAAAGTAATGTTTCCCCGTGTGGTCTGTGTTTCAGGAATGCGCATGTGAGGGCATAAAAAGACCTCCTCTCTTTAAACCAATCCACAGACCCACCTGTGGGGCTTAAGGGGGAATCGGTATTGTGTCCTTTTAAGGGGACAGAGCCAAACTGTAAAATAAAAACATCATAAATTTTAAATACGTTAGTATAAAAATATAAAACTTTTATAGTGAAAAGACTGACAAAAGAGTACCCAGGAAGAGATTTATTTTAAAATCTGTTGGTCCACCTGAGTGCAGAGATTCTATATTCAGAAGTTCCAGAGACAGGGCCGCCTGGGTGGCTCAGTGGGTTAAGCCTCTGCCTTCGGCTCCGGTCATGATCTCAGGGCCCTGGTATGGAGCCCCGAATTGGGCTTGCTGCTCAACAGGGAGCCTGCTTCCCCCTCTCTCTCTGCCTGCCTCTCTGCCTACTTGTGATCTCTCTGTCAAATAAATAAATAAAATCTTAAAAAAAAAAAAAAAAAAAAAAGAAGTTCCAGAGACAGACATCCACAGAGGTAAAGGATTTCCTCATGAAGAGGATACTATGGAGCATGATACACCAGCTGCCAGATTTTCACAGGAAGGGGAAGTACCTGGGCTCCTTGGAGGGCCTCAGTTTTCATCTTTTTACTTTTTATCTCCCTTCCTTCCACATCAGAACCCAGCAGATGCCCGAAACATTTCTCTAGATATACTGATGGGGCCTAAATTAGGAAGCCTAATCTACTGCCACTTTGAGGCTCTCAATATTGTTTTTAAAATAAAGACATGCCAAAACAGCATTATAAAAATTGTGGTATATTTTAAATATATACATTTCATAAATTGACAGTTTTAGGAAAAGAATACAATGTAACCTGTCCTATTCACTAAAGGATTATTAAACACGTTCACTTAACTATTAAACTATACAGTGTGATCCAGTAACTAGAACAAGTTCAAAGTTACAATCAGTATTTTCCTTCCATCCTGTAAATTTATCTCTTAGAATGTCTACACCGAGGGGCACCTGGGTGGCTCAATCGTTAAGCGTCTTCGGCTCAGGTCATGGTCCCAGGGTCCTGGGATTGAGCCTCGCATCCAGCTCCCTGCTCAGCCAGGAGGAGCCTGCTTCTACCTCTCCCACTCCCCCTGCTACTCTCTTGCTGTGTCTCTGTCAACTAAATAAATAAAATCTTTTAAAAAAATGTCTACACCTATTATGTGCAAACCATTCTGCTGGGTGCCAGAGCAGTATAAACTTGAGTTCAAGATACAAAGAAAGAACCCCGACTTCTCCCTTTTCTCTAGTTGAGGAACTACAAGGAACTTTTAAGGATTATTACCCCACCCATGTCCTTCAAAGGAATCTGTTGGCCTTGCCCTATGGACTACCTGCTACCTTCTCCACTCAAGCAGTTTCAATATTTCTTTCTTTCCTGGATCCTTGCTACACACCTTTAAATAGATCTTCTATCTCACCTTAACTCGTCTTCTCAATCTTGTCCTGCTTTCACTGTCTCCTTCCTTTCTTTTCCAAACATCTTTTTAAAAAAGATTTATCTATTCATTATTTTAGAGCAAGAGAGGGAGAGCAGGGTAAAGGGGAGAGGGAAAGACAATCTTGAGCAGACATCCCACTGAGCACAGAGCCCGACACAGGGCTGGATCCTCCAACCCCCAGATCATGACCTGAGACAAAATCAAGAGGCTAACACTCACTCAACTGAGCCACCCAGGTGCCTCTTTCCAAACATAGTGAAATAAACTAAACTCACTGCTATCATTCTCCCTACCATCCACTGTCTCCTTCACCCCTTGTAATCTAGGTCCGTAAATGAACGCACAGAATTTGTAGCAACCGACAGTGCAATGGGTCAATTAGCATCTTCTGAGTGTCACCCGCACTACCAGAGCATCGTAGTTCTCTTCATTCTTAAATATACCTGAACATGCAAAGCTGGGAAACACTGGTTAGCCAACAATGTATGGGCATCCCACAACTGCAACTAAAAACAACTTAGTGATTATAGAAAGAAAGATGGCAAGAGATGGGGTGGGTTGAGCAAAAGGAGGCACTACTTAAGAGTAACAGGGCTGATAAAAGAGGTATGAAGTGACAAAAGAGCAAAGAGCTGATGAACCAAAGAGGAGTAAAATGAAGGAATATATGCTAGATTTCCAGTTGACAAACATTCCTTTTTCAATTTTGGTTGAGAATCAAACTAAACCAATGGTAGTTCAGTGAACCAATGGGAGATTAAAAGATATGTAACAACCTTCAAGATGTAGAAATGTACACACATCCGGAGGCTCTTTTGGGTATAATTCTTTTTTTTTTTTTTAAGATTTTTATTTATTCATTTGACAGACAGAGATCACAAGTAGGCAGAGAGGCAGGCAGAGAGAGAGGGGGAAGCAGGCTCCCCGCTGAGCAGACAGCCTGACGAGGGGCTCGATCCCAGGACCCTGAGATCATGACCTGAGCTGAAGGCAGAGGCTTTAACCCACTGAGCCACCCAGGCGCCCCTGGGTACTTCTTTCTGATCTTATCCCTTTCACTGGTTCAGCATCTGGGGCTTGAGAGATCAGCACTCACCTCAGGCAGTCAAGCAAGAGGCCACTCTTCCTTTACTCGGGGCTCCTACAGATAAACTTAATGAGTCACCACTTTCTAGTTCTACCTGATATCATTAGCATAGCTACATGTACAGTGACAAGCACCATTCTGGTTATGACTCATCTTCTTTGAATGCTACTATTTTGTTTTGTTGAGTATATTTAACACTGAATGGCATATTATAATGCCTTTATGAATTCAAATATACAGAATCACATCATTATTTCTAAGATCATTTCTAGTACTGAAATGCAATATAACCCAAGAGTCTGAGGCTGACATGTCACAGCCTATTAAGTCAGCCGTTGGCCCTGTATCCCCAGACCAGCCTTATAAAGCGTACCACTGTGCTAGCCATCTTCTCCATGTGCTAAATGTGCTCCTTTGTGCCTCTGCACAGGCTGTTCCCACTGCCTGAAGTGCCCTTTTCTTCCATGACATACTGGGAGTGCTTCCTTCCCTGGAAAGGCTTTCTTGACCTCCAGTTGTAACGATGACTTTCCTTCCCTCCTGCCCCATCCCTTGCAATGTCTATCACAGCTTTTATTACATAAAATGGCACTCCTCTGTGCCCAAGTCAGCCTCGCCCACGTAGTTGTGCACTGCTTGGGAGCAAAGATATCTTCTCATCCCATTCTTGTAGTCCTAGCTTTTCTTTTCTTTTCTTTCTTCCTTTCCTTCCTTTTTTTTTTTTTTTTAAGATTTATTTGTTTTGAGTAAGAGAGAGAGAAAGGGAGGGAGGGAGAGGGCATGCACAAGCAGGGGGCCAGGCAGAGGGAGAGGGAGAGAAGCAGACTCCCTGCTGAGAGGGGAATCTGTCTCTCAGACACCCGCCTCCCCACCTACCCCAGCCTGCAGGGCTCAATCCTACAACCCTGAGATCATGACCTGAGCAGAAAGCAAGAGTTGGACGCCCAATCAACTAAGCCACCGAGGTGCCCCATAAGATTTTAAAAGGAATAACCGTTCTGATCATTTCTACTAATGAGGATTAAAAGGATACTCATTAAACTCTAAAATAAGATTTTCAGACAACTTAAAAAATTTAAGAACATTCTTTCTATGATCTTCAAACATGTACCGATTTCAACTAGAAATTAAAAAAAAAAAAACTTGGGAGACAATTTAAAAAGGAAAGCCCCACCCTGTCCCCATATATTTATTTAAACTGTTAGAATGACTACTTTTTTTGGAATCACTATTTTTTAAAAATTCTATTTTTAGTTCTTTCCTAACTTCATTTGAAAAATATTTATGGTTACCTACTATACACAACTTACAGTGCTAGACACTGGTTATCCAAATGTGAACAAATCAGACAAGGTATTTTTTTTTTCAGACAAGGTATTTTTACTCACATAGGTATGTTCTAACAAAGACACTACACAAATTACATCATTATTCCATTACAATTCTGTTAAGTGTTCTGAGCATTTAAAAGGAGCACATCTAAGGGCGCCTAGCTGTCTCAGTGGGTTAAACACGCAACTCTTGATTTCAGGGTTGTGAGTTTGGACCCCACATTGGGTGCAGAAGTTACTTAAAAATAAATCTTGAAGAAAAAAAAAAAGGAGCACATCTAATCTGAGGTGGGGATGATTAGGAAGTCACTAAAGAAGTGACACATAAACTGAGCTCCGAGGATTGAGGAGGCATCAACTAAGGTCAGGTATGGGGGCTTCCAGGCTATGGGAACAGCAAGAGTAAGGAGGAGACCTTTAGTGAAGAGGAAAATGCATTTCAGGAACCAGAAGAGGGTCAATGCGGTGAGAGTTCAGGCAGCAAAGGGGAGAGTGACCAGAAGTGAAGACCAGCGGGGTCTTCACTGGGTATTCAGAGAACATGAGAGACCAGTTATTTCTTTTCCTGAAGTTTATACTCCAAAAGGGGGAGGACAAGGCTTTGGGGACTCATTAACAGTTTTAAATAAGGGATAAGTATGATCAGATTTACAACTTGTTTTTTGAGTAAATGTTTTACATTTGCGGTATAACATAAAGAACAGATACACAGTTTTAAAAGATGATTCTTACTGCAGCTTCAACAATTCTCTACTTACAAAGGAGAAAACAGAAGTTCTGAAAAGCTAAGTAATTTATTTGAGGTCCTCAAATGTTTATTGAGGTCAGAGCGCGTACAATATGGCTGGCACAGTACAGTGTGTGCTTAGGGATGCAGAGATGAATACAAGAGTTTTGTGCTAAAGAAACATACAATCTAGTGACAGACCTAGAAACGTGATATAGTGCAGTCATGCTAGGAATGAGTAAGATATAATGGAGCAGAGAAAAATTAAATCTTCTTAGGAAGCATTAATCATTTTATCTCTGTGTTAAAGGGGCATTTTTTCCATACTATTACAGGTTTTGAATTTTCATTCATTTCTGTACTTGGAACATGGTACGGATTCAAGCAAATGTCTGCCATACAGACCAATTACGACTTTAACTCCCAGTGCAGTGCCTTTCCAAAACCAAGTGTGCTCCTAACTCTGGGAGAGTAGGCATTAATTTCAAGGAGCTCTTTTGAAGCTGCTTTCTGAGACAGTTTACAAACCACAAGAGAGAATAAATCTCATTAAATTAAAGCCAAACTTCATTTCTGACCCAACCTGAAAAACCCATAATAATGTCTAAACAGTTATCATTTTTTAATCTTTATTCAACTTTTTAACCATTACCAATGGGCACTAACAAACATTTTAAGTAATCTCTATGACCCCAATATGGGGCAGGATCCCAAGATCAAGAGTCACACGCTCTACAGATTGAGCCAGCCAGGTGCCCTAAAACAGTTATTTGTTTTTGTTTTTTTTTAAGATTTTATATTTTAAGTAATCTCTATACTCAAAACGGGGCTTAAACTTACAACTCTGAGATCAAGAGTTGCATGCTCCTCTGACTGAGCCTGCCAGGCGCCCAAACAGTTATTTTTTTGTTGATTCTCTCTTTTGTTTTTTTTAAGATTTTATTTATTCATTTGACAGACAGATCACAAGTAGGGAGAGAGGGAGGAAGAGAGAGAGGGGGAAAGCAGGCTCCCTGCTGAGCAGGGAGCCTGATTCAGGGCTTGATCCCAGGACCCTGGGATCATGACCTGAGCTGAAGGCAGAGGCTTTAACCCACTGAGCCACCCAGGTGCCCCCTCTTTTTTTTTTTTTTTAAATCAGGGCTAGAACTCATGACCTGAGATCAAGACTTGAATGCTTAACCAATGGAGCCACCCAAGCACGCCCCAACAGTTATTTTTTAAAGCAAATCTTCATTCAGAAGAAATGCTCCTATGAAGACAATCAAGAAAAAATTCCATATACTCCTCCATAATCCATGATCTCTGAACTGAAAGGACTTACATTTTAGTTTCTATTTGGAAAAATATAATATAGAACATAAAATAAAACAAGATATAAGGTAACATTTGTTCATTTATTTACAATATTTATGGACTACCTACAGTAGGCCAGCACAGGAGCTGTAAGGGATGCAAAGATGAGCAGGACAAAAACCTGCATTCGAGAACTCATAGTCTGATGGGGGAAGCCAACAACACGCAACTCATGACAGTAAGAGCTGTAATTCAGCAGGCACACACAGATGAGAACACAGAGGCTGTGCATGGCTGCCATCAGTTCTAATTCGTCAGGTGCTTATTTCCATTGGTCAGTACTCATGCCTTGTTCAATATCAGTTTTTAAAATACTTGAACTTTACCTCAGATAACAATGCAAAGGTGTAAATATTTTAAGTACTTACTTTACAGAAAAACAGCAACACACACAAAAATAAAGATAAAGGGTCAGAGAAAATGGTGAGAAGTGAAGTTTTGGGACACCTTGAGATTCCCAAGCAAGGAAGGTCACCGTATTTGGATGAGGAGCTGGTTGCAGATAAGGGGAATAGTTATCAAAAGGCTAGTGGCTAGAATTACCTAGGAAGAGCTAGGTATAGTTAGCTCTCCAACTATGCTGAGGACGTGGTTTAGAGCTGTGTCGTCCAACATGGTAGCCATTAGACGCCGGTGGCTACTGAGCACTTGGAAAAGCAGTTAGTCTGAATTGACATGAAGTGAAAAATACACTCCAGATTTCAAAGACCCAACATAAAAAAAATTGTAGAACATCTCCGTAATTTTTTCTACTGATTACACGTTTACATAAAATAATTTGGATATATGAAGTAAATAAGATTTTATGAAAATCTATTTCACCCTACTTTTTAACTGTGGCTACTAGAATATTTATGACTACGTATGTGGCTCACGTTTGTGGTTCGCATTCCACAGCACTGGACAGTGCTAGTCCAGAGTGCCTGGAATAACAACGAAGGAGTTGAAGCCCTCTAGGCAATGAAACACCACTGAAGGTTTTCAACTTTAAGTGCCTGTGGTCGATTTGGGGAGGGGGCAGGATAGGTAAACAAGCGAGCCCGTTTCAGGAAGATCAGTGTGGGGGCGATCTGGAGGGTCAAGACACTGGAGGCAGTTGTCAATGTCAAAAGGCTGGCAAATGTCAAAGGGTAAGCAGGCTCAGCTGGAAAGTAGACAAGGTCTTTAGAAGCCACAGGCTGGGTGGAGAGAGGAAGAAGAAATCAAGAGCAGGGGTTGGTGAACGAAGAGTAACAGCTGCAGGCACTGGTCCCAGCCTGTGCTTGGACAACCAAGGTGCACGGCTCAGTGGACTTAGCAAGCTCAGCCAGTCTGGGTTAGATCTAGGACACCTCAGAGGGCTCCCAGGCAGGGGTACACTTCAGAAGGAAAAAAGGCTCGGTCCCATCTTCAGCAATTTCAGCTTTCTGTGTGGCAAGACTCCCGACAGTGAGATCAAGTCCCAGAGAAGGTAGGAGGTAGAAGGCAAGGCTACCAGGAACTACAAGAAAGCAATACATTATAAAAACAAAATCCAGACTCATAACACAGCCAACAAGTATTTACTGGCAGTTTATTGTACGCCTGATACTTGGCTTGGCTCTGGAGACAGGGGGAACAAAACAGACATGGTCCTGAATCACAAATCGTGGTGAGAGCTATGGAAAAGGAACAGGAGCTTCTCAGAGACCTGACTGAGGCTGGATTGAGTGGTGGAAGGTCATAAAGTAAAGTGTCTCTGAAGAAGTGACAATTTAATCTGAACCCTGAAGTCAGGTGGGTGAAGATTAAGGAGGAGGCGGGGGAGGAACAGTCCAAGCCAGGAGAGTGGTATGTGCAAAAACCTTAAACCTGCAAAAGGCTTGGGTAATTCAAGGAATTGAGAGAAAGACCAAGTAATTGGGATATCCAATAGGGGGGTGGGCCATAAAAGAGATGAGAGAAGGTTGGAGAGGCAGGCAGAGGCCAGATCTCACCGAGCCTCAAAGGATGAAAAATAAAATCCCAAACAGGCCTCAGTGCAACTGGAAGCTACAAGGGCTTCTGACCAGAGAAGTGGTCCAAACCTGATGGTGTTCTGAGTACTCCAATTACCTACGCTCCGCTCGACTACTGAATGGGAGCCAGCTTAGCAGCAAAGGGGGTAGGAGCCAATATTTGTAGCTAAGTAGCAGGATTCCAGGTCTGGAATAAGAGAGTTTATTATACGGCCCTCCAAGTGTTCCAGGGTTCCAAGCAGGGAGGTGGATGCCATCACCAAAAAGTACAGAAAAATCTGATGGAAGAGCTGGTTTAGGAGGCAAAGTTAAACAAAACTTTAAACATACTGAGTAGGAAGGCACAGTGCATTCCAGCAGGTAAATACTGATGTTGTTTTGGAGTACAGAAGAGAGATCAGGCATGAATATGGAGGTTAGCAGATACAAACGTGATAGATAGTTTTAAGTCCCCAAAGTAAATAACATTTTTCAGGAGTAGACAGAGAAAAATAAAAATAACAAACAACAAAAGGAGCCTAAGTCTGTTTATCTCTGGGATAGAAGTCAGGAGGAAGGGGAATCAAAAGGAATATAGTATGAGGAAATTTTTGGGGGGATGATGGAACCACTCTGTATCCAGATTGTGGTGGTGGTTACATGAACCTATACACATGTTCACATTCATAGAACTGTACACATATTAAAAGCTAATGTGACTGTTATTTTTTAAATGGGGAGGGGTAGTCAAAAGGACTGACTGCTGCAGGGAGATGTAACAGGATAAATCCGAGAAAGATGCTCTGGGACTTTTAACCATTAGGTAACTGGCAACCTTGGAAAAAAGCCTCACTAAGGCTGGGAGCCAGGCTGTAAAGGTTCAAAGCATAACTCAAGCAATGAAGGAAAGCACTCAGTACAGCCTCCTCTTTTAGAACTCCGGAGGTGAAAGGAAAAACAGAATGGCACATAGCTCAAACAGTTAAGGAGAACTGGGAGATTTAGCAAATTGGCAGAGCCAACCTTCCACACCACGAGTGGCTCCATTCCAGCGTTTTTCTAGAATACGCATTTTGCACACGAATTATTCACTTTCTTATTGTCCCCTTAAACTAAAACTGTTAAACCCGAAGTCATTACATTTTTGACTGTGCTCCTTAGTCCGCTAACATTTACTGTGTTCCTACTATGTGCCAAGCACTGTCCTAGATACAAAAGTGAGCAATGCCTTGTCCCTAGATGAGCACACGGCATTTATCACAATAACAAGGTCCTGGGGGTAGAGATTTGCACAAAGCGCTCCGAAAGCCTTGCCCTTCTGAATTAAATGCATTTGTATTTATAATAATGAAAGAGGGAAGAAATGAAAACAAAGCTGGGATGTAATTTTGTAAAAATGTTCTTAATTTCTAAAAACTAAGAATGAATTTAATACTGATGTCTTAAGTTAGGCATGGGCAGCCTCACATCAGTGGCACTTCTCATTTCTTTTCCTGTCTACTTTTCAGTGTCCTTTCTGCTTTTCTTCCTCAGGATAAATTAGGAGGCAAAATGGAGTAAGTGCAGGCTTTGAAACCAGACAGACGTGAAATTAACTACACCTATCCCTTCAAGTTCCTAGCTGTGCAGCTCTTGGATGGTCTTTTTCCTAGCCACAAAATAGTGATGACACCTACACGACAGACTTGAAGTAAGGATTAGAAAAAAAAAACAAAAACAGAGGCTGGCATATTAGAAAGCAGTGAATGTTGGTTAATATTTTTACCATCATTTGAACAAATAGTATTGTTCTGACTTAAAACATTTTTAAGTGCTTCTATTTGAATGAAGAAGAAAAATTTTTTTTTCAAGGGCACAGCATGTATATGGTACTTTAGAAAAGCAGCTTGGTAATTTCTTCTTCTTAAGTCCTATCAGAAACTATTCTGCTCAAATAATGATGTTTGGGACAAGCACCTAAAAAGAGCCAGGAACCAAGAAAATATAAAGGCAGCTGTTATCATCATCGCTGTGTCCAAGTGGGACAAGCCAGTCGCTTTGTGTTCTGGATCCCTTAGTGTAGGTACCCACTCCATTCATATCCCTCCCACTACCTACCTACAGCCATACAGCACGCTGCACGGGTGCTAAAAGTTCTGCTCTTATTTTTTTAATTTATTTGTCAGAGAGAGAGGGAGAGCGAGCACAGGCAGACAGAGTGTCAGGCAGAGGCAGAGGGAGAAGCAGGCTCCCTGCCCAGCAAGGAGCCCAATGTGGGACCCGATCCCAGGATCCCAGGACGCCGGGATCATGACCTGAGCCAAAGGAAGCTGCTTAACCAACTGAGCCACCCAGGCGTCCCCAAAAGTTCTGCTTTTAAAGAGGCATTTACACAACACTGCCAAAACAATAAATATAGTTTCAAAGCAGAAATCACCGATGCCTCTCCAAATCAACAGGAAACTATCCTCCGCTGAAATTCCCCACAACTATGAAGGAAATAGCCTCTAAAACTTTCACAAGATGCCAAGATGCAAGATGTTTATACACCTTATTTCTGTACGCTTAACTCCTGGGAGTGGCGGGGGGGGGGGGGGAGGCAACCCATAACGTTTTATTCACTATGGAGAAATATCTCTGGCCAATTTTGTCTTGCATAATTTTGCTTATATTGTAATACAAATGACCACCTTGAAATTCGTCTTATTCCTCGCACAATTTCCAGCATAGATGCTTAAGAGTAATAAAACAGCGAGAGATACATGAGAAAGCAAGGAACCTTAAAAGAGACTGGTACACTGTCCCTAAAGAACTGAGGATGGGCTGGTCCTTACTTAAGACACCTAACAAGAAGCTACGGTTACTGGGTGTCCTCACCCACTTTGGGGGACCTGGCCCCCCGCTGACTAACAAACCCGCTAGTTTGAAGCTAAGGGGAGCCAGCTCAGGAGGAGACAGGAGACACCCCTCGTGCCGTCTGGTCCCATTTCCTCGTGGCCAGCCTGAATCGCCTCTCCAAGGTGGCCACGCCGCAGGCTCTAAGGTGAGGGGTGCGACACCCCCCCTCCCACACCCCCCGCCCGGATTAAGCAGGGGAACGCGTTCGCGCTTTTACGCAGCTCCCGCGCCGGTAGGGACCGGGAGGCTCGGAGGCCTGACGCCTCCCTCTGCACCACCCGCCCCGCCAGGCAGGGGGCCCGACGCGCCTCCGCGGGGGCCCCCCGCTCTCCGCCGCGACAGGGAGCGCCTAGCCGCCCCGGAGGCCCCCCAGCGACGGGAAGCGAACCCGACTCGACCAGCCCACCCGGAAGCCCTCCCCCAGCTCACACCTGCTGGCGCGTGACGCCCGGAGCCGCGCGCGCCCGCCCGCCTGCCCCGGCCCTGCCATTCCGGGCGCCCCTTCTCTGCGCGCGGGACGTGGCCCGCGTCCCTCCCCGCCCCGGGGTCAAACCCACCACACGCCCGCCCCCACGGAGCGCGAGCTCAACGCCGCCGCCCCCGCCGGGGCCCGCGCGCGCTCCCGCCCCCCCCCTCAGGCCTGTCCCCGCCGCGCGCGCTCACTCGCGAGGACACGCACACGCTGCGCCTCAGCTTGACAGGCCGGCCCGCGCCGCGCGCTCCCGCGGCTGTCCTCGCCCACCCGGCCGCCCAGCTCTGACTGGGCGGTGCGCGGGGGAGGGGAAGGGCGGCAGTGGCCGTCGGTCCTCACTCACCGCCGAGCCGCGCCGGCTCCCAGTGCGCGGCGTTCCGCTGTGAGGCGATGCGCTGCGATGCGCGCGGTCCCCGCTTCTCCGCAAGCAATGGAGGCGACGTAGTAGGGGGACTGAAGGGGCGCGGGGGATCACTCCCTCCCGCTTCACCTCCCAGAAACACCGGGACCCCAGAAACTAAAAACAAAATAAACAAACTTTCCCCTCCGCCTCCCTCCCCCAAAACCACAACACAAACACTCGGGAGCCCGCCCAGAGCCCCACTCCATTGGCCGCAGGGAGGATGCTTCCGGCTCTCACTGGCTGACTTTTGTGCCCATCAAGCTGCGGTTCCGCCCCTCCAATTCCTCGCCGCTGCCGTCGCCTCTCATTGGTCAAGTGCTTCCCGTTTGACGAGCTAGGATTGGCTGAGCTGCCTGCGCCAATCACTCGGGGACACACCCCCTCAGCATCCCAGAGGCCGCTTCCTTGGTCGCGGACGCGGAGAGGCGAAGGGGAAATTAGAGCATGATGGCGGCTGAACTCACTTGGCGCAACCATCATCTTTTTTCTTTTTTTTAGCTCATTGGTGCCTCGCCCTCGCGCTGTTTCCCCTGAGCTCCTCTTTCCATCCAGTATTGCCTAATAACGGAATCTATACGCGCCGGCTCCTTGATTTATCCCCTTCGAAGTGCTGAGTGTGGGCTGGCTGTGCGTCATTGGACTGTCAGAATGTCACTCTCTAGTCAAATCTTCAAGTTATTGGTGGAGCAGTCAGAAAACCCGTCCAACAACAAGGACTAGTGCCATTGGTTTGACTCCACAGAGTTCTTTCCTGGTACCTTATTGGGTAAATAGGCGCGTCCGTCAGATCTGGATTCTCTGTGCTACGGTTAATTGTTTGCTGAGAGTTTGGATGACCGGTCGTTTGGCCCGTAGTTTACGATAATAATGACTGTCGTTTATTTTGTGCCTGCTTTGTGCCAACTACTGTTCTGGGGTTTTTACAGGGGTTTTCTGGCTAAATCTGTGAGTTTTACATTCTCTGAATTTTACAGATAGAAACGAAGGCTCTAAAGAGATGTAGGACACCTTCCCAAGGTCACCCAGATAGAACGTAATTGGTGAATCCGGCGTTGGTCCTAGGACCGTCTGGCTCCAGAGCCTTCGCTCTTTTAATTGGTGCCTCTTCCTTCGGAATCTTACCTGACAGCCAACGCAGCATCTTCAAAATGTGTTTATTCCGAATGCAAGCTCCCCCCATCAGTTTCTGTAGGTGACATTGTGGGAGACTAAAGCTATGGAGAGGTTGTCATTGCCGCCACCGCATTCTCCTCTGCGGCACCCGTTCCTCTCCACCTTAAAGTAAACCATTTTGGTGTTTCCTGACCAGAAGCCCATCTACTTCTGTGTTTATTTTCTCAGCTTTATAAATGAACATTTCTACCATCCTTGTGTGCCAAGCCTACCTCTTCAACCCTCACTCATCTATCTCCAGCTCACTCTTTGGAGAGAGACCTCAGAAAGAGAGTCTAAAGAGAGACAAAGAGTAAATTGCTTTAGAAATAAATAATTTATTACATGCAAATGGAACAGCCCTTCAGCTCCTGGGAAGCTTCCAGAGTGGCCCCTAATGCTGTGCGAGACGTGTGCTCCTGGCTCCTCGCCACTAGATTCTTTCTCTGTGGCAGCTTTCAGGGAAGTGAATCCAACATTCCAGCCAGGGGAGGGCAGGATGCTTAGGACCCACTGCCAAAGAGCCAGCCCCAGCCTCTGGGACTGAAATGATCTCCAGGAGCACAGCTCTGGACTCCAGCCTGCATTCCTTCTCGCGTAATTAACATTTTACCATCCCAAATCCCCATCCCCTGTAGCTTCAGTGGGATCACCGCCCTTGTTTCACTTCCTGATCCAAGCTGTTGTGTAACCTCGTTGGCACTGCTTTAGTAATAAAACAACCACTGTAACACTGTAATGCTCGACACTTAACAGATTTTCAGCAGAGGAAGACAAGGCATTTCACAAACATCAATTAAGATTAAGTGGCAGGTAATTCCTGGCAACTGCCACAGCAGGACAGAAGAAAGATCATGAGTCAAATTCTAATAAAGGTCCTAAGAACCTGAATCCTTATAAGAACATGCACATACCCCATCCTAGCATTCCAATATGGGGATTCTGAATCAGAAGACACAATGAATGAGAAATGTTCAGAGTTCAAAACCTTTCTTATCTTCATTTTGGTTCTTTGTAACTCTTTTCACCCATAAACCAGTGCTTGGTTTTACAGTTAATTGTCAAACACATCTGTCTGCCCCCACTTAGTTGTAAGTTCCTTGAAAACAGATGGTTTCTTTTTCATCTTTGAATTGTTCTGATTATAAAAGATCCCCAAACAAATAATTATTCAATAAATGTGAATTGAGTCTGTCAGCACTTTCCTAAGGTACAAGGGCTATACAGATGAATAAAACACCTCTGCCTTCAGGGAACCTTCAAGTCTAGTGGGGGTGGCCAAAAGATAAAAATCATCACAGTGCAGGTGGCTTGGAAGGACACGGGAGGAACATAGGACGCAAGCTTGGCAGGACAGGGATGGCTTCCCAGAAGAAGGGACATCTACAAGGAGAACTAAAGGATGAAATGTGGTTAGATGACCAAGGGACTGATGAGGTATGGTGACCTGCAATGTTTTCTCTCTGTGCGCAGGGAGCAAGAGGGGACTATCTAGGAATGGCCAAAGCCAGTTCTTCCTATAATCTTTTTAAAAAATATATTTTTAAAAGATTTTAATTATTTATCTGGCAGACAGAGATCACAAGTAGGCAGAGAGGCAGGCAGAGAGAGAGCCCGATGTGGGGCTCAATCCCAGGACCCTCAGATCATGACCTGAGCTGAAAGCACAGCCCCAACCCACTGAGCCACCCAGGTACCCCACGTCTTCCTATAATCTTGTTCGTGAGGGCCTTCAGCTATACATCTGTTCCGCCTCATTGTACTTTCCCTCCCCCAGGAGAAAGCAGGAAGCTGCAACCCCTGTTGTGTTTGCCCACCTGAGAACAGGAAAATAATTTCCAAATAAGATTGCTGTTTTTTCAACAATAAAAGTAACACTGAGTAAAGATTTCAGACACTACAGAAAGCTTTAAAGTGGAGAATAAAAGCTCTCTCAAATCCTTACTAGCACCAACTCCTATTAAAGAGAGTATCTAACCCAGACTTCTCATGGGTAGACCCATATGTAGATTTTTTCTTCCTACAAATAGTGGGGTGTGGCTTAACGTGTGCACTCTGGGAGCTCTCCTTGCTCAGAACGGCAGCTTTGGGTGAAACCTGTTCTCACTTTCTATACTTATGGGAAGGAGGCCAATAAATCAAATGTTTATTGTGGAGGCTGATGGTTTCAAATTCCTGTTGCTGGAATTGACAAATTACCACCTGTTACAGGAGTTTGGGGCTTGCTCAGGCTAGTGTAAAGTCAATGAGTTAAGGGGGCTGGGGAGCCTATGCTGTGCCCATTACCTTTGGGTTTGGGCTTATGGGTTTGCTATGGTGGTTGTGGAATCAATCCATGCCCTAAAAAGGCAGCCCAGGTCAGAGAATAACACGCCAGGGTGCTCTCCTATGCTGTCTTTCTCATTTCTTCTCTGCACACTACTTGGGGAAAATATTTTTTGTTTGTTTGTTCCAACTCACCCAGCTTTGAGAGTAAAAAAAAACTCGTCAAGCCCTGCACAGTTGTATTTAGGCCAAGTGCAGTATGTTCTTGGAGTGCCTTACTATTCTTAGATCTCTATATGTAGGGTTCTATACAGTTGGCTTTTTGCTGGAAGGGAAGGCAGATTTGATGAGTGATAGCTGCTTTGGATGGCTACCAAAAATGCTCTAAGCCATTCCAAGCAACAGGCCTTCCTTTCTTCCCTTGAGAGATTGCTCTGTGATCCCTGAACACATTGCATTGGCCTGGACAAAATCCAATGCAGCGGGAATTTCTGTGAACGATTCTGCAATGACCCACAAGCTCAGGGTGACATAGCCCGCTGGATCTGCTCCAACTCTGATTTCCGTCTACCCTTCACACTGGCCTCTCATTGCTATGAGACATTGGAAGTGTTTGTAAAGCGTTCTCCAGTTCTCCATTCGTATAACCATGGGAAGATCCCTGTGAAGGAACCTAATCCAAAAGACAAGAAGCCTGCTGACAGCTGATACTGCTTACTGGGGCAGTGGGTATGGTCAGAGCCAAGGCCAAGAGCAGTGGGGGAGGGGAACTTTCTAGAGGGTGCTGATTATAGAGGACATGCTTAGAAGCATTATTACATGTCTGGTAGCATTTATTGTAGAACAAGGCCCTTGTGAAAGACACTATGCTACTTCTAGATCATCTCTGTTCTTTTTTTTTAATTTTTATTTTTTATAAACATATTTTTATCCCCAGGGGTACATGTCTGTGAATCGCCAGGTTTACACACTTCACAGCACTAACCATAGCACATACCCTCCCCAATGTCCATTACCCCACCCCCCTTTCCCTCCCCCCTCCCCCCAGCAACCCTCAGTTTGTTTTGTGAGATTAAGAGTCACTTATGGTT
>PISX010012054.1:0-62265 GCA_004024625.1 Mellivora capensis
GATCCCAGGGTCCTGGGATCTAGCCCCGAATCGGGCTCTCTGCTCAGCAGGGAGCCTTCTTCTTCCTCTCTCTCTGCCTGCCTCTCTGCCTACTTGTCTTCTCTCTCTGTCAAATAAATAAATAAAATCTTAAAAAAAAAAAAAAAGAAACAGACAACATCTAGGGGATAGATAGGCAATAGCACCTATGACACTTTTTTCCCCCCACATGTGGGAAATGGGGGGCCTCTTTCTTTCTCTCTCTCTCTCTTTTTTTAATATTTATTTATTTGATAGACAGAGATCACAAGTAGGCAGAGAGGCAGGCAGAGAGAGGGGGAAGCAGGCTCCCTGCTGAGCAGAGAGCCTGATGTGGGGCTCGATCCCAGGACCCTGAGATCATGACCTGGGTTGAAGGCAGAGGCTTTAACCCACTGAGCCACCCAGGTGCCCCACTTCTTTCTCTTTTATTTCAAAGAGCTGATACGTAACAGGTTTTCAGGTCCTCCTGACTATGGAAGGGAGTGCCTGCAAAATGTTAATGACCGGGGTGCCTGGGTGGCTCAGTGGGTTAAAGCCTCTGCCTTCAGCTCAGGTCATGATCCCAGAGTCCTGGGATCAGTCCTAGGATTGGTCCTGGGATGGAGCCCCCAATCAGGCTCTCTGCTCCGCGGGGAGCCTGCTTCCTCCTCTGTCTGTCTCTGCCTGCCTCTCTGTCTACTTGTGATCTCTGTCTGTCAAATAAATAAATAAAATCTTAAAAAAAAAAAAAAAGAAAACCTTCTCAGCTCACAGTCCTCATAATAAATATGTAAAGAGTGGTGACAGGGACGCTTGTCATCAGGTGTGATTTCTAGGTATTAGACTCCAGTTTAGTTTCTCAGGGCTGCTGTAACAGAGTCTCACAGACTGGGTGGCTTCAAACAACAGAAATTTATTTTCACACAGTTGTGGAGGCTACAAATCCAAAATCAAGATGTTTGCAGGGACACGAAGGCTCCAATACCTCTAGGGGCGGGACCCTCCAGATTCTGGTGGCCCCCAGCCTTTCCCTTGGCTGCTTCTGTCTTCACATGGCCATCTCACCTCTTACGGAACTAGGGACCTCTTCTCATGATCTCATGTTAACCCGATGAGATCTGCAAAGACTGTTTCCAAATAAGGCCAGATTCACAGGTGAGGGAAGGGTGGTGCTTTTCTCTAAGTTTTTGGAGGGCACAATCCAACCTGTCACAGGCTCCAATCCTCTCCCCTTTCTAATGGGTTGGTACCCTTCCATCTCTACTTTGGTGTCAACAATTCCCAAGGAAAAACAGATCCACTAAAACAAGTTTAAGTTCTTAAAATCTGGCTTCAGCTTTTGCCCTGGATAGTTAACCTCCAAGAACTGCCTTTAATTCTCCCCTTTTAGGCAGCGATAGGAACTTTCCCAAGGACACTAGGGGGTGGGGGTGGGGGGGTGGGGGGGGGTGCTGTGATGGGAAGTGCTCACTCCCTAGTGCAAAGAGAAGAGTCTCAGGTGAGCTAGTTCAGATCTCCGCATGGTCTCATCCTCTCTTCTAGGAAGGCTACCCCCGCCCCACTTTATACTGGGGAGCTCTGTTCCTGACTTGGTATGAGAGTCCTTGCCTCTGTCTTGAAGAAGATGAGGGTATGGGGAATATGTGTGTCTAGGAGGCTTTTTGCTGCAACGTAAAGGATTTCTCTTTCTCCTTTCGGGCTTGTGTAACACTAGGTCAAAACCTTTTCAGGTGCACCTGGGTGGCTGCCTCTGCCTTCAGCTCAGGTCATGATCCCTGTCCTGGGATCAAGCCCCACATCAGGCTTTCCGCTCAGCAGGGAGCCTGCTCCCCCCACCCACCCACCCCCACCCCGCCTGCCTCTCTGCCTACTTGTGATCTCTGTCTGTCAAATAAATAAATAAAATCTTAAAACAACAACAACAACAACAACCTTCTTTTCCAACAATGTGCTGATTGCTGACTATCCTCCTAAAGCGAAACTTTCACGGAAGTCCATTGCTCCCCTCTGTGTCTTGCACTCTAACATGACAGGTAACAGGTGGGATTAAAACATAGTGGTATCGGGAGCCGAAGACGTTATTAATGCATGGGTGAGTTAGGCGTGGAGAGGATGTCTTTTTGCTGGTGGGAATGTACAATGGTGTAGTCACTGGGGAAAACAGTATGGTGGCTCCTCAAAAAATTAAACACAGAATTATCAAGTGATCCAGTAATTTCACTTTTGGGTATACAGGTCAAAGAAATGAACATAGGGACTCAAACAGGTATTTGTACACCCATGTTTCTCGCAGAATTATTCACAATAGCCAAAGGCAGAAACTACCCAAGTTTCTTTTTCTTTCCCTTCTTTTCTTTTTTTTTTTAATGTTTATTTTAGGGGCACCTGGGTGACTCAGTCTGTTAAGCATCTGCCTGCTGCTCAGGTCATCATCTCAGGGTCCTGGGATGGAGCCTTACATCAGACTCCCTGCTCAGTGGGGAGTCTGCTTTTCCTTTTCCCTCTGCCCCTCCACCCCTTGTGTTCTCTCTCAAATATATATGTAAAATCTTTAAAAAATATATTATTTATTTTAGAGTGAGTGTGCATACAAGTAGGGAGAGGGGCAGAAGGAGAGGGAGAGAATCTCAGTTAGGCTCTGACTACCAGCTGAGCGCAGAATCTGATGTGGGGCTCGATGTCACCACCCGGAGATCATGACCTGAGCAGAAATCAAGTTGGCTGCTTAACCAACTGAACCAGCCAGGGGCTTCAGAAACTACCCAGGTTTCTATCAATGAAGAATAGATAAGCAAATGTGTTATCTACATATAGTAGAATTTCATTCACTTTAAAAACTCTGTGATTCCTCTTATACGAGGTTTCTGGAGTAGATACATTTCTAGAGACAGAAAATAGAATGGTGGATACCAGGTGCTTGGGGAAAGGAGGTTGGGGAGTTCGTGTTTCATGGGTACAGGGTTTCGGTTGGGAATGATGAGAAAGTTCTGGAGATGGACGGTAGTGATGGTTGCACACCAATGTGAATGCACTTAACATCACTGAAATATACACCTAAAAATGATTAAAATGGTAAATTATATGTTTGTGGATTTTTCCATTTTTTAAAAAATATTTATTTGAGAGATAGGCAAGTGAGAAAGAAAGCACAAATGAAGGGAGGGGCAGAGAGGGGGAGAAGCAGACTCCCCACTGAGCAGGGAGCCCAATCTGGATTTCTAGCCCAGGACCCCGGGATCATAACCTGAACTGAAGGCATACACCCAACCGACTGAGCCACTGAGGTGCCCCATCATGTTTTTTTTTTTAAAGATTTTATTTATTTGACACACAGAGAGAGATCACAAGTAGGCAGAGAGGGAGGCAGAGAGAGGAGGGGAAGCAGGTTCCCGCTGAGCAGAGAGCCCAATGTGGGGCTCGATCCCAGGACCCTGAGATCATGACTCGAGCCAAAGGCAGAGGCTTAACCCACTGAGCCACCCAGGCACCACCCCTCACCCCGCTTCTTTTTTTTTTTTAAAGGATATGCTAGGTCCCCTGTGATGGAAGAAACTGACGGTTCCAGTCGTGGTTGCAGCCTCCCTGCCCATCTTTTGATGCAGTGAAGCGTAGTCTCATCAGACAGTCAAAGGTTATTGAAGGGGCAGTGAGGGAAGGGGTGCTGCATGGTGATTTGATAGGGAGCCGTATTTTATTCCAAGGGCTCAGCACCTGGAGCTGCCTGAAACTTTTTTTCTATTTGTTTGACCTCTTTTCAAAGGAGAGTAGATTTCTCTCTGATTCTACTAATCCAGTCACTTGCAGAGTTGCTCTCTGAGAGACCTGAGTTCCCTATTTCTGGCTAGAAATACAGTTCAGTGACCCTGGTGCCTTTGCTGAAACACATGGACACAGTCAAGGGCACAAGGGGGTGGGTATTTGGGATGAGATCTTTGGCCTTTATTGCTAGTTCTTGAATCTCAAAGAGCAAAACATAACCTCTGCTTTTCTAAAACCAAACTATCATACCAGTAGATTTCTTGGTATTCAGAATTTCCAGTTAAAACAAAGATTCAGGGGTATCTGGGTGGATCAATGGGTTAAGCCTCTGCCTTTGGCTCAGGTTCTCTTGATCTCAGGGTCCTGGAATCGAACCCTGCATCGGCTGTCTGCTCAGCGGGGAGCCTGCTTCCCCCCCCCTCTCTGCCTGCTTGTGATTTCTCTCTCTGTCAAATAAATAAAATCTCAAAAAAAAAAACAAAACACAAAAAAAAACACCCCAAAACAAAGATTCATTGTCGTGAGAAGATTGGTAATCATCTCACTTATGTTATGTGTAAGGGCAGAATAAGAAGTAAACTGTGTAGCCTTCTAATCCCACCAGGCCCGAGTTCTTCATAAAAGCTTGGTATCCCCTCTCTCTATATTGCTGTTTTGTGATCACGGCTAGTTGTCAAGTTGAAAATGGTAAATGGGCCCTTCAGTCTTTGCTGAGAAACATTATCTATTCAATTAATGGCCCATAAAATGATTTAGGGAAAAGACAAGACTGCAATTTCTTCTTCCAAAGGAGAAAGACGATACTGTCTAATTTACCAAACTTCAAGCTTTTAAAAGGTTTTAGGAAATGTAAAATATCACTTGCCTAGAATTATAGAAGCCACAAGAGGAAACCAGAAGCTGAGAGGCCAAGAAAGACTATAGGTACATTTTTTTTTTAAGATTTTATTTATTTATTTGACAGACAGAGATCACTAGTAGGCAGAGAGGCAGGCAGAGAGAGAGGAGGAAGCAGGCTCCCTGCTGAGCAGAGAGCCCAATGTGGGGCTCGATTTCAGGACCCTGGGATCATGACCTGAGCCGAAGGCAGAGGCTTTAACCCACTGAGCCACCCAGGCGCCCCTATAGGTACATTTTGAAGAGGAAGAACTTTACCGGCTCCTTTCTGTGTGTGTGAACAACTGTGCAGATGAGTTGCTCACTTGACGGGAACAAATGTTGATAGGAAACAAGGTGAGTAGTCGTTCCGTGTACGTAAAAAATTAATGTAGGAAAACAGTGACTATGGCCTCACATGGAATAGACACAGTGTATTTGCTCTTTATCACACACACTGTAAGCCAGTAAAATTGTTTAATAAAAATATCTGACGGAGAAAACAAAGTGGGAGGAACATGCTGGCACCCCCAGATGCTGTTAAGGCGCGGTTCTCTAGGGGGTGCTATACTCCAGGCACCAGAATTTTGACATTTTCATGAGTCTCCACTCCAAGAGATTGTTCACTTTATTAACACCTGATGAGATTCTTTTTTTTTTTTTTAATTTATTTATTTGTCAGTGAGAGAGG
This sequence comes from Mellivora capensis, assembly GCA_004024625.1. NCBI lineage: Eukaryota > Metazoa > Chordata > Mammalia > Carnivora > Mustelidae > Mellivora > Mellivora capensis. The sequence continues at coordinate 5,327 of PISX010012054.1, forward strand.
GAGAGAGAGAGAGCAAGCACAGGCAGACAGAGTGGCAGGCAGAGGCAGAGGGAGAAGCAGTCTCCCTGCCGAGCAAGGAGCCCGATGTGGGACTCGATTCCAGGACGCTGGGATCATGACCTGAGCCTAAGGCAGCCGCTCAACCAACTGAGCCACCCAGGTGTCCCTGATGAGATTCTTTAATTCAGGACTCTATATAATAACGCCAGAAAGTTTAATTGAAGGGCGCCTGACTGGCTCAGTCGAGAGAGCATGTGACTTGATCTCAGGGTTGTAAGTTCGAGCCCTGTGAGGGGTGTAGAGATTACTTGAAAATAAAATTCCTTTTTTTTTTTTTTTAAGATTTTATTTATTTACTTGAAATAGAGAGAGCATGCACACGAGCTGGGGTGGAAGAGGGAGAAGGAGAAGCAGACTCTCTGCTGAGCAGGGAGCCCAATGCGGGTTTTGATCTCAGGACTCTGACATCATGCACTGAGCCGAAAACGGACTCTTAACTGACTGAGACATTCAGGTGTCCCTGAAAATAAAATCTTAAGAAAAACAAAGCAAAACAGTGTAATTGAGGGGTGCCTGGCTGGCTCAGTTGGTGGAGCATGTGACTCTTGATCTTGGGATCTGAGTTCAAGCCCCATGTTGGGCTTAGAGCTCACTTGAAAAACAAATTTGACTGATCATGGCTGGACTGTAGGATCACAGGCAACCTCTGCTTTCTGAAACCATTCATTGCCTTAAACACGAGTTTCTCTACCACAAATACCTTACAGAATGGCTCTGGCATTAACTCTCATTTCCTTACGAGGAAGCTGGTGGGTCCTCAGCTCAGCACATCTGGTCTGAGGAAACGTCTCTGTTGCTTGAGCCCAGTTCCCCTTGGCTACCCTGGTTCTTTTCTGGCTCCTTTTCTGCAGCTTCCCAGGACCTGCTCTGGACACCAACCTCAGGAACAGTCTCTGTGCTTGCTCAGAGCTCTGCAGAGCGAGGTCTGCTAGCTTCGGGAAGTCCCCGATGTTTCCTAGGAGGGGCTCCGGCTGGAAGGCAGCTGTTTTCTCAGCTTTCCTCTCCGGTCACTTTGAGCCACCGGCTAGGGGTGGGGTGTAGTGAGGATACCGTTCTCCTCTAATGTGAGATTACACCTGGAAGATCCTCCCTGTCAAAAGCAGGAGTTATGGACTCTGAAATTCATTCAATCATCCATTCTTTCCTTCCGTCTTGGTCTTTTTTTTTTTTTTTTTTCCCTCACAGTAGCTAAAGCAATCACAACCATGAATTTGAGCATGTCATTTTGCTGGTCAAAATCTCCCCAAAGTCCCACTGCCTTTAGAACAAATCCCAAGTCTTTATCTTGGCCCTCGTGCCATTCTTGCTTTTACCAAATATTTATTGTGTGCTATATGCTATACACCAGTTTTTGATGACTGGAAGAGATCTGTGAAGCCCACAGATGAAATCCCGGTGCTGAGGGAGCTTGCCTCTGGCAAGGGGAGACAGTAAAATATAAACATGCTATATAAGTAAAATCTAAAGTTTGTTAGAAGGTGACAAACAGGGGTGCCTGGGTGGCTCAGTCAGTTAAGCATCTGCCTTTGTTCAGGTCATGATCTCAGGGTTCAGGATCTAGTCCTGAATTGGGCTCCCTGCTCAGCAGGGAGCCTGCTTCTCTCTGCCTACTGCTCCCCCTGCTTGTGCTCTCTTTCTTTGTGTCAAATAAATAAATAAAATATTTTTTTAGGGACGCCTGGGTGGCTCAGTGGGTTAAGCGGCTGCCTTCGGCTCAGGTCATGATCCCAGCATCCTGGGATCGAGTCCCACATCGGGCTCCTTGCTCGGCGGGGAGCCTGCTTCTCCCTCTGCCTCTGCCTGCCACTCTGTCTGCCTGTGCTCGCTCATTCTCCCTCTCTCTCTCTGACAAATAAATAAATAAAATCTCTAAAAAAAAATATTTTTTTAAAAGGTGACAAGCACTATGAAGAAAGAAAAAGCAAACAGTGCAGGTGTGTGCAGTGGTGAGATGCCTGTTTCATCAAGCCCCTAATTGCCCTTCTCGTGTGCTGGGGGCTTCCCCATGCACGGTCTACCAAGTGCTCTGCCTCAGGACCTTTTCTCCTTACCACTTCTCTGGCGCTCATCTCCCATATATCCCTTATTTTTTTCCTTGCTTCAGTCTGTTCGTTGCTCAAATGCTGTCTCCTCTGAGACGGCTGAGCCCACTTGACCCAAGTACCCCAGCACTCTATTTTCTCTTACCTTGCTGTTTTTCCTCACGATACTTGTGCCATTGTACATAATACTTGTATTGATTTATTTATATGTTGTTTCTCTCCCTGCACTAGAACATAATCACCACAAGATCAAGAATTCCTTCTTTCTTTCCTTCTTTCTTCTTTATTTCATTTCATTTATCCATTTGTCAGAGAGAGATAGGGAGCACACAGAAGCAGGGGGAGTGGCAGGCAGAGGGAGAAGGAGAAGCAGGCTTCCCACTGACCAGGGAGCCCGATGTGGGGCTCCATCCCAGGACCCTGGGATCAAAACCCGAGCAGAAGGCAGACACTTAACTGACCGAGCCGCCCAGGTGTCCCAAGGTCAGGAGTTCTGATGCCGTTTTTCCATTTTTCCACCACTAGTATGGAGCATGGTTTCAGGTTCTGAACTGCTGGGTCTCTGGCTTTTGCTGAGGGTAGGAGCGAGAAATCCATGTGACTTTACCCAGAAGCTTCCTCTGGGTATTAAATATTCTCTCTGGGGGCAGCCCCAGGGTGTTTGTCGCAGAATGTCACCTTTCTAAGGCTCCATGTGGGTATTTATAATATGAATTAAGGGCCTTGATTATGCGGACACCAAATGGATGTGTTCTAACCTCAGCTTGAAAAGCTCCATTATAATCACAATGGCTCATATTTATGGAGCTCTGATTTTGCATTCATTTCCCCATAATCTCTTTATGAGAGCTTCAGACCTTTCCTGCTCACTCCTCTGAGGTGGACAGTATTATTATCTCTGTTCTACAGATGGGTTTGCTGAGGCTCAAGGTCACACAGTCTACAAGCCTAAGCCAAGATGGAAGAGCCCCTCGCAAGGATTCTACTCTTCACTGTAATGTCGTGGTGCCTGGTTCCAGAAGGTCTGTCATTTTGGAAGGCACATTTCCACATCCCATAGTCCAAGTCCCTTCCCAGCCCCTAGAGGATGCTTGGTTCTCAGCATAGAGGGCAGAGGACGACGCAGGCAAGTACTCTTTTTTAAAAAAAGATTTTATATATCTATCTAGATACCAATCAATCTGAGTGACAGAGAGCACAAGCATGGAGAGCAGCAGGCAGAGGGAGAAGCAGGCTCCCCGCTGAGCAAGGAGCCCCATGTGGGACTTGATCCCACAACCCCGGGATCATGACCTGAGTTGAAGGCAGACGCTTAACCAACTGAGACACCCAGATGTCCCACAAATACTCCTTTTCATTCCTGCTGCAAGATTTCCCCAAGCCCCTATCATGTCTTTCCTGCTGTTAAGCTGAGGGAGGATAGTCTGGGAAGCTTAGATTTCTTTCCTCCTTCTGTCCTCAGGCCGAAGGAAGACCCAGCTGGAATCCACCTGCTCTGGGCTTGCTTCCTTTCACCTGGGCGCCATGGGGGTCCTGCTGGGCCCATTAGGGGGAAAATACTTCACCAGCTGGAGGGTCCCAAAGTCCCTCTTCCCTATAGTTGCTTTTGGGTTCGGGGCCTTTTAAGTTCTGTTTCTTCTCCCACAGAAAGTTCTGCTCTCTAGTACTGCTTCTAAATTTTGCATCTTGCAAGACACGATTTTGTCTTTTCTCAGAGCTCCTTTATAGGGGTAGAAGTGCCAGGCAGGAATGAGGCCTTGACCTCTCCCCTTGAAAGGTTAGAGTGTCTGACCCAACACAAAGCAACATGCATTTGGACTTAGTTTTCATTTCAACAAAGAGGTGATGATTTTCCAAAGTGACATATAATCATTAACCTCCTAGTTGGATTGGAAAATGGATCTCTCTTTGCAGCTTCTATGCTCAGACCACTTCATCACACTGTTGTCTTTGGGTAATTTCAATTAGAGTATGGACTGTTTAGCAGGGTATCACGTCCCCAGTAATATGGTGGCTGCGTGAAGGATAGGGAGAGGTGAAGAAATTATGTGAATCATATTCTGTTAACTAGAATATCCAGTTTGCATGTGGAGGGGTGAAGGAAGCTCGTCAGCAGCTCAGTATCTGTTTAAAGTATTCTGACCTTTTGTGACACAGAATTCTGTAATAGTGGAATTAAGCTGAGCGTGTAAAATTCTGCATTGTGAGCCATCAGGACATCATTTGATTAAAATACTGCTTCAGGGACCAAAGACTTGTCCCTTGCCAGGAAACTGAGGTACAACTTTCCAAAAGATTTGGTTTGCTCCTAAGAACTTACATTACTAAATATTGAACCTCAGTTGTCAATTTTGTGGGAACCAGAGGATGAGATGTTATGATTCTTTGTCCCCCTTGCTGAGCGTGTACAAAAGTTCTAAACCAGAATCCATTTCTGTGCTCTGCAAGCTTAGCTCCCCAGCTTTATGGGAGACCCAGCAGCCGAAAACATAAGCTTGGTACCAGTTTATGCTCTTTTTATTTTTTTATTTGACAGAGCACAGGTAGGCAGAGAGGCAGGCAGAGAGAGAGGAGGAAGCAGGCTCCCCGCTGAGCAGAGAGCCCGATGTGGGGCTCGGTCCCAGGACCCCGGGATCATGACCCGAGCCGAAGGCAGAGACTTTAACTCACTGAGCCACCCAGGCGCCCCCCAGTTTATGCTCTTAAAGAATTCAGATCTTGGGGTGAGTGGGTGGCTTAGTCCATTGGGTAGTCAGCCTTCGGCTCTGGTTGTGATCATGGGGTCTTGGGATCTAACCACATGTGCAGCTCCCGGCTCAGTGGGGATCCTGCTTCTCCCTCTCCCTCTGTGGCTCCTCCTGCTGGTGCTCTCCCCATCTCAAATAAATAAATAAATAAATAAAATCTTAAAGCAAACAAACCAACAAACAAAAAAAGTACTCAGGTCTTCTGCCCTGGCCCTAACAGCTTCCTTGACAGGGAAAATGAAATAGGAAAATGTTAGTTGTTGATTCTGGAGCCTTCTGACCCCCATAAGAAATTACTGACATGAATTGAGGGCAGGCTAGTTTAAGAGCAGTGAGCACTGCACATTTTGGATTCTATTGATGGCTACTGCTTGTAGCTCATAGAATCCCAATGAAAGTTTTATAATTGAAATGGACATAGAAAAATAGTGCACAGGAATTTTTTTTTTTTAAGATTTTATTTATCTATTTGTCAGAGAGAGAGAGAGAGAGAGCACAGGCAGACAGAGTGGCAGGCAGAGGCAGAGGGAGAATCAGGCTCCCCGCCGAGCAAGGAGCCCGATGTGGGACTCGATCCCAGGACGCTGGGATCATGACCTGAGCCGAAGGCAGCCGCTTAACCAACTGAGCCACCCAGGCATCCCGAGTGCACAGGAATTTTAAAAAGCATCTTGTTAAATATGAAATGGAAGTATTTTAGACTAAAAAGAGAACACAAAAGTCCATTCAATAAAACCATTGGGTAATAAAGTAGATCATTTCCAGGAAATGATCTTTTTTTTTTTTAAAGCTGAATATCTGTATTATATGTGACATTGAAAGCTCCAATACTACGTCTTTTTTTTTTTTTTTTTAAAGATTTTATTTATTTATTTGACAGACAGAGATCACAAGCAGGCAGAGAGGCAAGCAGAGAGCCCGCAGAGCAGAGAGCCCGATGTGGGGCTCGATCCCAGGACCCTGGGATCATGACCTGAGCCGAAAGCAGAGGCTTTAACCCACTGAGCCACCCAGGAGCCATACTAAAAGAAAAATAAGACAAAGGCGAGTATTTGGGTGTTGTCTTCGATGCTCTGCTAGGCGCTGTGTTATGCAGATGGCAAAACTGGACTTGTTGGGTTAAATCCACTATCACTAAATTCACAGATTAATGTAAAAGCCTTCATTTCTTGGATGGAAGTCAGCTGCAAAGGTCAGGGTGGGGAAGATTTAACTTGGTGCCTAACCATCAGTAGCCTGCCTGTGTGCGTCACCTGTGGGCGGCTGACTGGAGATTGTGTTGAGAAGGGATCTGAGGGATACTTCTGGATTCCAGGGAACAGTGTGCCACTTTTTTTTTTTTTTAAGATTTTATTTATTTGTCATAGAGAGAGAGGGTTGGGGAAGAGAGAGCACAAGCAGGGGGGGTGGCAGAGGGAGAGGGAGAAACAGCTCCCTTCAGAGCAAGGAGCCCGATGCGGAGCTCCATCCCAGGATCCTGGGATCATGACCTGAACGGAAGGCAAGACGCTTAACCCACTGAGCCACCAGGTGCCCCAACATGCCACATCGAATAGCCTTGTCTGATATAGCCACACCGGGTACCCATGCAATAATAGCGTTGCGTGAAATCATCTATGTGCTTGAATAAGATCGCAGGTTCTCAGTGTGTCAACAGTATAATGCCACTGCCTCGAATCATTAGACTATTTTAGAGGCAGGATAGTGTCAGGAGGATGGGAGCTAATGCATTGCAGGAGGACTGCATTCGGTTCTGGGTGCTCTGCTTTATGAGGGTTGTTGATAGGCTTAGCCTATTGTGTGTTGGAGGAGGGGACCCAGGATGGTGAAGAAATTCAAATATCATTCAAATGAAGAATGGTCGAAAGTACCAGGATCGCCTGGATATGAACAGAATTAAGAGGGTCGCTTAGTACCTTGGTACCTAAGTGTACCAGTTATGTTGAAGAAGAATTAAGTTTACTCAAAAGGCAGAAATAAGACTGTGAGTTGATGTTTTAAGGAGTCAGATTTCTACTTAATTTCTTAACTTCATTTTTTTATTGTTTTCTTTTTAGATTTTATTTTTTTTTTATTTTACAGACAGAGATCACAAGTAGGCAGAGAGGCAGGCCGGGGAGGGGGGAGCAGGCTCCCCGCTGAGCAGAGAGCCCGATTGGGGGCTCGATCCTAGGACCTCGATCATGACCTGAGCCAAAGGTAGAGGTTTTAACCCACTGAGCCACCCGGGTGCCCTGACTTCATTTTTTTTTGTAAATAGAATGTTTCCGGTGAAATCCTGAGCCCCGTGCTGGTGGAGGTGTTCCGCAATGACCAGACTTCCCATTTTGCAGGGATGATGCAGAACAGATTAGAAGTTTGAGGGAAAGGACGTCTCTGATTTCTCTAAGATTCCCTGACCCTAAGACAAGGGAGTCAAAAAGAACTGAGAGCCAAGGGGAAAGGCTGGCTCACCCTGGACTTCTACCCAGTGTGCCTGCCTCTCACCTGGCAAGCTTATTTCAAGATCTCTGAAGGGGCCCCAGAGGCCCCTTCTCTGAAAGTCCAATCCAGTTTGGGATGGTCTGCTCTCTCAGGCGGCTGCCTTGCTTATTTCAGCCACTGCCTGTTTTTTTGTCAATGTAGAAACCTCATTCCCAGACCCAGAGCTACCCTGACCCTGACCGGGAGCCTTGCTGATTGCCCTGAGCTTTCCACCCATCCTCTCTTTGGCAGGAGATGGGCAGATCAGAGCAATACAGTAGACCATGGAAAAGTACAGGCTGTATGCTCTTACAATTACCTGAAGTATTATTTTGCTTAAGAAAAGCATATCCGGGGGTGCCTGGGTGGCTCAGTGGGATAAAGCTTCTGTCTTCGGCTCAGGTCATGATCCCAGGGTCCTGGGATCGAGCCTAGCATAGGCATCGGGCTCTCTGCTCAGCAAGGAGACTGCTTTCCTTCCTCTCTCTCTGCCTGCCTCTCTGCCTGCTTGTGATCTCTGTCTGTCAAATAAATAAGTAAAATCTTAAAAAAAAAAAAAAAAAAAGCACGTCCAAGGGGCGCCTGGGTGGCTCAGTGGGTTAAGTCTCTGCCTTCGGCTCAGGTCATCATCTCAGGGTCCTGGGATAGAGCCCCGAGTTGGGCTCTCTGCTCAGCAGGAAGCCTACACCGCCCCCGCCCCCCGGCTCTCTGGCTGCCTCTCTGCCTACTTGTGATCTCTCTCTCTGTTAAATAAATAAATAAAATCTTTTAAAAAAAAGATTAAAAAAAAGCACATCCAAGGTGATGCTTAATTAATGGGTCTTTTTTTTTTTTTTAAAGATTTATTTATTTATTTGAGGGAGACAGTGAGAGATAGAGATGCAAGAGGAGAAGAGGCAGAGGAGGAGAGAGAGAATCTCAAACAGACTCCATGCTGAGCTTGGAGCCCAACTCGGGGTTTGATCCTATAATCCCAAGATCACAACCAGAGCCAAAACCAAGAGTCGGGTGCCTAACCAACTGAGCCACCCAGGCACCCCAACTTTGTCCATATTTAAATCAAAGGCTTAGATGAATACAAATGAAGTTTACTTATCACATTTATCGATAACATGAAGTTGAAGGGGATTACAAATAGATGGGATCAGAATTCCAAAAGACTATGTTGCCCAGTTAAATAATAAATCAGACCCAAGAAATAGAAATGTAAAGGGCATTAATATAAAGTTCTGCATTAGAATCTGAAAACCCAACAGGATAGATTTTTAGGGGAAATAAAGATTGACAGTTACTTTGAATAATTTGAAACAAATAATTTTGGTCTAATAGAGTAATATGAGCTATATATATAATTTTACATTTTGAGTAGGTCTGTTAATAAAAGTAAAAAGAAAAAATCAGTTAATAATATATTTTATCAACTCAGCTTATCCAAAATATTATCATTTCAACATATAATGAATATAAAAATGATTGATAAATTTCTACTTCTATGAAATCTTTGAAATCTGGTGTGCATTTTACACTTAGAGCACATCTCAATCTAGAACTAAATTTTCACTGGGAATACTTGGTCTGTACTTAGATTACATAAAATTTACAGGTGAAAGAGTAGATTCATATATTCAAGTTGTTTCCAACTTGCTTAGAAGGTTTCCAATAATTGAATTGAGTATCTGTTTTTCAGTTTAAGTTAAATTATATGGGGGCGCCTGGGTGGCTCAGTGGATAAAGTGTCTGACTTTGGCTCAGGTCATGATCCTGGAGTCCTGGGATCAAGTCCTGTATCTGGCTCTCTGCTCAGCGGGGAGCCTCTTCTCCCTCTCCCTCTGCCCCTTCCTCCCCCCCACCTCCGCTGGTGTTCTCTCTTTCTGCTTTCTATATCTCAAATGGATAAATACAATCTTAAAAAATAAATTATACAAAATTAGAATAACTCTGTTCCTCAGTTGTACTGGTCACATATCAAGAGCTCAATAGCCACATGTCGCTGGCGGCTGCCATCTTGGGACCATGTGGCTTTAGAAGTTTTAATCAGCTAGAGCTGTTTAGCAATCTGTAATACAATGTGCTATTAATAACATGAGATGTGAAATAATAAAGGTACTGAATTTGGAACGAGGAAGTTGACCGTTTTGTTCTACTTTGCTTTAGTTAGACGTATCTGGAATATTTAATTCACTTTTAGATAGTAGGATTAAAAGGGAAATAGACAGGGGCACCTGGCTGGCTCAGTTGGTAGAGCCTGCCACTCTTTTTTTATTTTTTTAAAGATTTTATTTATTTGACAGACAGAGATCACAAGTAGGCAGAGAGGCAGGCAGAGAAAAAGGAGGAAGCAGACTCCCTGCGGAGCAGAAAGCCTGATGTGGGGCTCAATCCCAGGACTCTGGGATCATGACCTGAGCGGAAGGCAGAGGCTTTAACCCGCTGAGCCACCCAGGGGCCCGGAGACCGCCACTCTTGAGTCATGAGTTTGGGTCCCATGCTGGGCATAGAGATTATAATAAATTATAAGTAGGAATATTATAAAAATAAATAATAAATAAAATAAAATTTATAAAAGAGTGAAAAGGGATGTAGACAGGCTCTGGGGGTTTGTGTACATTAATGAGTATATGAATTCGGGGGCATGATCTCCATTTCCTTATAAATGGAGCATGGGCCTGTGGGGTGAGCCTTACCACAGAATGTAGGATTAAGGCCAGCATGGCAACTCAGCATTAAGAATTTTCCAGCAGTCATATGGGCTCTCCTGTGAATTCCTGAACTGTGGATGCCTGGAGGTCAACAACCTCCAGGGAATGATGGAAGAGGACTTCCATGAATGGAATGGCTTTTTAAAAAAATTTTTTAAAAAAAAATTTATTTATTTGTTAGAGAGAGAGAGAGAGCGAGCACAGGGAGAGTGGCAGGCAGAGGCAGAAGCAGGCTCCCTGCCAAGCAAGGAGCCTGATGTGGGACTCGATCCCAGGATGCTGGGATCATGACCTGAGCCGTAGGCAGCCGCTTAACCGACTGAGCCACCCAGGTGTCCCTGGAATGGCTTTTTGAGCTGGATCATTTCCATAGCACCTTTCAACTTTGACTTTACAAATTTTCCCCCACCCTGCCCTTAGGGATCACTCAGGATTCTTTTGTGGGAGAAGAAAATAAAATTTATGAGTTAGAAGAGCCATTAGAGGCTGTCTAGATCACCCTCATGGTCTTCTAGATAGGAACCCGCAGAGGTGAGTTCCCTGCTCAAGGTCTTAGGGTGATTTGCTGAGGCTTTGAGGCATCTAGAATCTGGCACTTTTCCTTCGATGCACAGGTTATAGCCTCTCCAGGTGAACATAAGTCTTGTTAAAAGAGAGAATCTTTAGATGAATTTACCTAGGCTATACTTAACTGCTTTCTTTCTCACTTAGAGTAACAGGAGATGCGGCATTTGAGGTAGTGATTCCTGAATGGGCAATGCGGTTCCTTCAGTTAAAACCAGTGCATGGGCGCCACCTACAGGATTTTTGGAAAAGAGACGCACAGCATTTTCCTATTAGGACCCTTAGCTTTCAGCACAGAGGTCCTAGCTACTCTTTTAAGGCCATCTAAAAATTCTTATTTTTTTTAATACTCAAAACTAGTGGTTTTGCTGAGGGAAAAATTATAGCCAGGTAAATGAGAGACCTAGAAGTAATGGAGAAGTCTGTGTGCCTTTGGGATGTATCATTAGGACTATTGTAACACAAATCCCTCCCTTCTCCCTGAATGGCCCACTGTTTACCAAGGCTTTGTTCCTTTGGCTCTTAAACACTTTTCCCTTCAAAACATTGTCTTTTGGTAAAATATAATTGCTAGGAAGTGTTAAATTTGAGAGAGGCAGAATAGAGTAATGAGAACAACACAGGCTTTTGACTCCGACAAACTTGGGTTCAAATCCTGACGATGATGGCATTTAATGGGTGACCACTGTGCTCAGTTTCTTCACCTGTGAGAATAAGAATATTTACCTTGTGTGGCTGTCATGAGGATTAAAAATACACAAGGTCCTAGCTTCAAGTCTGGAAGTTCTACAAGGCTAATTGTAATGAATTTTATCCATTCACAACTCAGAGGGCATTTTGATATCGATGTTTGTAGGACTTTTGTAGGTCTCTGGAGACTTCCCTAGTATAATGGTTGGCCAAGCTGGGAGTGGTATGGTGAATCCCTGACTACAAATAGTTTCTTCATTATTCTCAGCAACATGTGAACTTTCCTTTTCTGCTGTAACCTATTTGTGCCTTTCTGATAGCCTTACCAGAATATGGTAATTTGTGTCTTTGTCTAAATGTGCTTTTAGATTATAAATTCGCTGTGGACAGAAACTAGATTTACACATTTCAAGTCTCTCTAGCATCTGGCATCTTGCTTGCCCAGGAAAGGCACTGAAAACGAACTTAATTGACTGAATGTCTGAAATATAGACAGAACCTATAAATGGGACATATTGGTAGAAATTATTAATAAAATAGGTCTTAATTGCTGGAAATATTGGACCTATTTTTTTCAAAAAAGATTTTATTTTTAAATAATACCTACACCCGTCACGGGATTTGAACTTACAAGATCAAGGGTTGCGTGTTCTACTGACTGAGCCAGATGAGCACACCTCTTGGACCTATTTTTGGTGACTGTTCTAAAAGGTGGCTTGTTAGGAAGGGTGCTACAGTTCCACAGGGTTCCCTGGGCGTTTCCACTCCACCTCCCCTCCCATGTAAATACATGGCTGCCACCCAGAATGTTATGCTAAGAGCTTTGTGTTCGGAAATTCTGGAGCTGGGTCAGCAACCAATATATGCCTTCTCTGGACTTTCCCCTGGGAAGTAGATCACTTTGCTGTTCTTTCTGCTTACATCAGAATGTCTCTGCTGGAAATACCCAGAAGTTATTCTCAAAACTCAACTAGGCTGGAATCGGCGCTTTCTGCCATATTTGCTGGGAAAGATGCCCTTTTTTCTCAGTGTGGGTGAAAGATGAGTATTTCTACTTCTTTGTTTTCCCTCTCTCCCTCTCCAGCCAAGAAGGAACGCTTTCCTTGAAGTGAGCATTTCTGGTTGTGGGTGGCACTAAGCCAGGGGGAGCCATTCTCTTCTGCTCAATTTGGCCCTGTTGCAGAGCCCAGCTCAGGGGTCCCCCAGAACTGAGCTCTCTGACCTTGTTCAGGGCGCGGCGACAGTGTGCAGACCACTGGGCCCTTCCAAAGGGCACCGGGAAACTCTGAGCTTATTCGCATTAAGATGGAATCCTCGAGAAGAAGGGGGTTGGCGCCCAGAATGAGTGCAGTGACATCTATTCACTTCAGAAGGGAAATAATAATATTGACTCCAGTTTTCTAGCAGCCAGCATGAGGAGTAAAGCGTGATCAGACGTGACGGGTGGTGAAGAACCATGAGGCTCTCTGATACGTAATGAGCAACGCCGTACTGACATGCGCAGACTGGGGCATCAGACGCGCTTATTAGGAGTTTCAGATCACATCCCAGCTGATGGCAGCTGTGAGTTAAACTTGAGATCCATCTGACTTGTCTCTTTTGAATGTTGAAATTGCAAATACCAAATCCGCGAAAATGCCAAGGGTCTCCTGTTCATGGTTTGTAGCTAAAAATAGGCTGCTTGGGAGAAGTACAACTATTCCTGGGACTGAAAGCAAAGATAAATTTCTACTTGTAGAGCACACCATGTCATGTAGTGAACAATATCCTCAACAGAATTCTTACAGTAAGTATGAATTTCATATGGCTAGGCTATTTTGCTAATATTGCCTCATTGTAGGCTGAGGACATGTGCTCCCAGAGCTCAATTCACTAGACATAAGTTGAGAGTGAGGTGGAGTTGTGTTTAGTGTGCAAGAAGAATTTGGTCCGAAACACACACCAGGGAGAATATTCTGGCAAAGCATCGAGTCACTGGCATTTGTCTAAGTACATTTTCTTCCATTGTCAACCTTCCAAGCCGGTTGTGGATGCTATTTTAAGCAGTGGATTATCTTCTGTCCTACTTGCTAAATGATCATTTTTATTTCTTAATACTCAGTGAAAACCTCATCTCATCACAATGAATGAACACAGGCTCTTTCTGACCTTGAGCAGAACATTAGATTATTTCAACGGAAATGCGGAAGACAGAGAACTGGTGATCTTGCGGTCCAACGCAGGAGGCTTGTTAGCCAATGATTTAATCACTCTTGTTAAGAAAGAGGTGTGTAGTATTTCTTCTCTGTCGGTTTTCATCATTTGGTCAATTATATATCCTACAACAGTGGGTAAAACACATGGAAGGTTGTATTGATTTAGCCCAGACAAGATAATTTTTCCAGCCTCATCTTTTAAAAAGATGATCAGTGGTAATTCTTTCCTTTTTGAAAGTAGAAGAAAAAAAAAAACAATAGATGATCAGTATTTTTGTCTTAATTTGTAGGTTTCTGTTTACAAAGCTTCTAAATGTCAGAACTTGGGGGTCACCTGGGTTAGTGTCTGACTCTTGATCTCAGCTCAGGTCTTGATCTCAGGGTGGTGAGTTTGAGCCCTGCGTTAGGCTCCATGCTGGATGAGGAGCGTACCTAAAAAAAAAAAGAAGTCAGAATTGGGGCTGGATTTTTGTTTGTTCTTTTAAAGATTTTTTAATTTATTTGACAGACAGAGATCACAAGTAGGCAGAGAGGCAGGCAGAGAGAGAGGGAAGAAGCAGGCTCCCTGCTGAGCAGAGAGCCGGATGTGGGGCTTAATCCCAGGACCCTGGGATCATGACCTGAGCGGAAGGCAGAGGCTTAACCCACTGAGCCACCCAGGCGCCCCTCCTGGGCTGGGTTTTAAGTGGACTGTCCTGCATCTGCTGTGATTGGTGGAGGCACTATTGTGTCAAGGAACCAGGTTCCACAGGGCCTGCCCATCAGAGGTTTTTCTCTTCAAAACAGATCAAGCATTCTCATTGTATGTGTCTACCATATTTTCTATATCCATCCATCCATGAATGGACATTGAGGTTGCTTCCACAACTTGGCTATTGGGAATAGCGTTGCAGTGAAGATGGGAGTGCTTATCTCTCTTCGAGATCCTGATTTCAGTTCTTGTAGATAAATATCTGAAAGTGGGATTGCTGGATCACATGGTAACTCTATCTTTTATTTTTTGAGGATTTTCCGCACTGTTTCCATAATGACTGCGCCATTGTGCATTCCCCCAAACAGTGCCCAAGGCTTCCACTTTCTTTTTTCTTTTCTTTTTTTTAAAGATTTTATTTTATTTTATTAATTATTTATTAACATATAATGTATTATTTTCCCCAGGGGTACAGGTCTGTGAATCGTCAGGTTTACACACTTCACAGCACTCACCATAGCACATACCCTCCCCAATGTCCATAACCCCACCACCCTCTCCCTACCCCCCTACCCCCAGCAAACCTCAGTTTGTTTTGTGAGATTAAGAGTCTCTTATGGTGGGGCGCCTGGGTGGCTCAGTGGGTTAAAGCCTTTGCTTTCGGCTCAGGTCATGATCCCAGGGTCCTGGGATCGAGCCCCGCATCGGGCCGCTCCGCGGAGAGCCTGCTTCTTCCTCTCTCTCCCTGCCTGCCTCTCTTGCCTATTTGTAATCTCTGTCTGTCAAATAAATAAATAAAATCTTAAAAAAAAAAAAAAAAAAGAGTCTCTTATGGTTTGTCTACCTCCTAATCCCATCTTGTTTCATTTTTCCCTTCCCCACTCCCTAAACCCTCCACTCTGCCTCTCAACTTCCTCATATCAGGGAGATCATATGATAATTGTCTTTCTCTGTTTGACTTATTTCACTCAGCATAATAAAGGGTTCCACTTTCTGCACAACCTTGCCAACACTTGTCTTTTGTGATATACCATTTAGCAAGCAGGTAGTGTGTAGCTAGGGACCGCGCTAAGCACCATGTATGTGTGATGTCAGTTAGTCTTCAGAAGACCAACTATGAAACTTGAGGCTTGGAGAGGTTAAGGCAAGTTGTCCTGGGGAGACAGCAATGTTTAGTGTTTGAGAACTCAGGCATGAGGCTGGGTGTCAAAGATCACGTTTACTAGTCATTTGATTTCTGCGATTATAGTGTTTGCGATTATAGATATTATGATTTGTTTGCAATTTGTTTGTGATCATATGTATTGTTTCCTCAATTATAAATTAGAAATATAACCTGTACCTCTGTAAAGGGTTGTTGTAAGAATTATATGAGAAAATGCACTTAAGTGCTTAGCAAAGTATATGAGTAAATCTTGGTTATTGTTATCATGATGATAATTTTTATTAGTAAAGCTTTGGTCTCAGTCACTTCCCTTTTGGTTTCAACTGGAGTACTACATATTGGCTTCCGTATGCATGCTTTTTTTTGCTTATGTATGCTTTTTGGGTTTAGTTTCTTTCCCTAAACTATGGATAAGCATCCATAAATATGCGTCTAGGGATAATAAGCTGGCATTTCAGGGTATAACCAAGCATATAACAACATTCAACTTCATAGGTGCTATTTTATCTTTCAAATGTATTTGATATTTGAGATGCATAGTCAATAAAAGGCAAATGACTAACTAGAACATTTTTTGTACATATATGACAGAGGATTAATATAATTAATCTCCAAAAAGCTTTTATAAATCATTAAAGGACAACAAATATTCCAATAGAAAAAATGGGCAAAGGATATGAGACAATTTATTTATTTATATTTTTTAAAAAGTTTATTTTTTTTTAGTAATCTCTTTACCCAATGTGGGGTTTGAACTCACAATCCCAAGATCAAGAGTCACATGCTGTTCTGACTGAGCCAGCCAGGAGTCCCGGACATGGGGCAGTTTATGCCAAAACAAAATACAGATGGTTGATAAACATGAAAAGTATATACTTTGTAGTATTATGGCAATGAGTTATCATTTTTGCTCATAAAATTGACAAAACTTTAATCAGAGTACCTTTTGCTGGTAAAAATACAAAAAAGTGAGCAATCATACACCATTGTTGACAGCATAAAATGATTTGACCCATTATTAAAAAGAACAGCTATTTCTAGACCAAAGTTTGTATATATCCAAAGGCTTAAAAAGTATGCAAACCTTTAACTTAACAATTCCAATTCTAGGAATTTAACTGAGGTAAATTCAGATGAGTGGAGAGATGTACGTTTAGAGATATTTAGTGCATGTGTATTTGTAAGAATAAAAAATTAGAAGCAACCTAAATGTTCAGTATTAGCTGTTATGGTTGTTATTGTCAAAGACGAAATTGTTCAGTGAGATGGAAAGATTTTTTTTCAAGTAATACGGTTGAAGTAAAAAATCAGATCAAGGGGCGCCTGTGTGGCTCAGTGGGTTAAAGCCTCTGCCTTTGGCTCAGGTCATGATCCCAGGGTTCTGGAATCGAGCCCCGCATCGGGCTCTCTGCTCAGCAGGAAGCCTGCTTCCCTTCCTCTCTCTCTGCCTGCCTCTCTGCCTACTTGTGATCTCTGTCTGTCAAATAAATAAATAAAATCTTAAAAAAAATCAGATCAATGCTATGATACCATGTTTGTTTAAGAAGGAGAAGTATGCACATAGCCACAGAAAAATATTGGAAGCACATATTCCAGAACTTTGGATTTTTTAAAAGTAATCCTGGGACGACTGGGTGGCTCAGTTGGTTAAGTGCCTGCCTTTGGCTCAGGTCATGATCCTGGGGTCCTGGGATCAAATCCTACATCAGGCTCCTTGCTCAGCAGAGAGCCTGCCTCTCCCTCTGTCCCCCCATCCCCACTCGTGCTCACTCGCGCGCTCTCTCTCTGACAAATAAATAAATAAAATCTTAAAAAAAAATAAAAGTAATCTCTACACCCAACATGGGGCTCAAATTTATAATCCCAGTATTAAGAGTTGCATGTTCTGACTGAGCCAGCCAGGTGCCCCTCCAAATTTTGAAAGCAATTGCCTTTGCATGTAGAATGTTTTTTTTGGGTGATTATTTGCTCTTTCCAAACTGTTCTGGGACGAGCATGTATCATGCTTTAGTTGGCTGCTGCATAACTGACAATTGTAAATTTAGTGGTGTAGAGCATCGGTCATTTTCCTACGTATGAGTTCTAGAATTTGGAAAGGTCAGAGCAGGGACAGCTTGTATCTGCCTTGTTATGTGTGGGACCTTGGCTGGGAAGAAACTGAAGTCTGGGGGTGACTTAACAGCTGGGGACTAGTATTATCTGAAGGTCACTTCACTCACATGGGAGATCCCTGGGCTGGGAGAATTTGAAGAATGGCTCTACCCTGTGGAGCGCCCCCTTGTGGACACTCCATGGGTTGTGACTCCATCCCAGCCTAGTGGGCTCTGTGTAGGTGGACTCCTGAAGCTCAGGGCTTCAAGCATGAGGTGGTACAGTGAACAAGCCAGACACTGTGTTGCCTTCTCTGAGTTGGCCTTGGAAGTTGTGAGGTATTACTTCTGCTTCTGTTGGGTACAAATTCCTGGTTCATCCATATTCAAGGGAGAAAGGGCATAAACACCACTTCTTGGTCACATGTAGAAAAGTGAGATGAGAGGGACGCCTGGGCGGCTCAGTGGGTTAAAGCCTCTGCCTTCAGCTCAGGTCATGATCCCAGGGTCCTGGGATCGAGTCCCGCATCGGGCTCTCTACTCAGCAGGGAGCCTGCTTCCTCTTCTCTCTCTGCCTGCCTCTCTGCCTACTTGTGATCTCTGTCAAATAAATAAATAAAATCTTAAAAAAAAAGAAAAGAAAAGAAAAGTGAGATGAGAGATACTGTTATAGCCGCTTTGGAAAATACACACCTATTACTCTTGTAATTTAAAAAAACTCGGGGGCACCTGGGTTGGTCAGTCATTAAACTTCTGCCTTCAGCTCAAGTCATGATCTCAGGGTCCTGGGATTGAGCCCTGCGTTGGGCTCCCTGAACAGTGGTCACCCTCTCCTTCTCACCCTCCTTGTGTTCCCTCTCGCTATCTCTCTCTCTGTCAAATAAATAAATAAATAATCTTAATAAATAAACTCCATAAATTTCATTGTATTTTTAATTAAAGCTTATTATAAAATACCTAAGAGCCTAATTCTGTGAGATTTGGACTGGAGAAGCATTTTGCATGATTCAGTCAAGAACTATCTTCCCAAGTATCTGTGAGTTGTTCCTTGTGTCTTGGTTGAGTTTCCTGCCCTTGATGTGTTCCTGTGTGTGGGCACGAGGGTGGAAGTGGAGACGAATTGGGGGTAAGGTGGCCAGATACAGTACTGGCTGCCCAGTGACATTTGAATTTCAGAAAAGTAAGTGTGTAAGTATAAGCATGTCCCAATTATTGTATGGACCATACTTATACTAAACAATTACTCATTGCTTATCTGAAATTTAAATTCTGCTGGGCATTCTGTATTACTGTTTGCTAAATCTGGCAGCCATAATTGGGGGGACATCTGGAGCTAAGCCTGAATGGGTCATTGCCATATTCTCTTGACTCTCCCTGTGCTCAGTGATGAAGGGAAGAGCTTTTGGCAGTGGTAGAGAGGTTCTATTTTCAGTGTGGGCATCAGCATCCTCTGAGAATAGAATAAGGGGAGAGATGGGGTGAGGGAAAGAATGTCTTCAACATGTGAGAGGGAACAGCCAGTAGAGGCCGGAAACCTGGGCTGGATTCCTGGACTTGTTGAAAACTCCCCACGACCTTGGATAAGTCACTAAATCCCTCTGACGGCCAAATGTGTTGTGTGAATCATACCGACCCAACATAGAAGTGTTGGAAGTTTGGGTACAAGAGGAGGAAAATTGCTTTGAAAACCTTACAAGCATCTCTAGAAAGGAAGATTAAAGTATTGGTGTAGTTCTTTTCCCCGGAGCCTGGTGAGCTCAGGATGGTGAGAGGGACATCGGAGGGGATTTCTGTACAGGCTTTCCAATCATGGGATCACATCCTTGTTTTTATTTGTTTGTTTATAGAGAGGGAGAGAGAGAGACGGAGGGGAAGGGGCAGAGGGAGAGGGATAGGGAATTTTTTTTTTAAAGATTTTATTTATTTATTTGTCAGAGAGGGAGAGAGCACGAGCGAGCATAGGCAGGCAGAGTAGCAGCAGAGGCAGAGGGAGAAGCAGGCTCCCTGCTGAGCAAGGAGCCTGATGCAGGACTCGATCCCACGACGCCGGGATCATGACCTGAGCTGAAGGCAGCTGCCTAACCAACTGAGCCACCCAGGAGTCCCTAGGGATAGCGAATCTTAAGCAGGCTCTACACTCAGCACAGAGCCTGACATGGGGCTTGATCTCATGACCCTGAGATCATGACCTGAGCCAGAATCAAGAGTCAGGCGCTTAACCGACTGAGCCACCCTGTTTTTTTTTTTACAAAATAGCACACCAAGGCACTGTTGCTTTTTGGAGTCTATCATCCCCTGTCCCACCATGAGCTATAGGAGTGAGGAAAACAGCAGATTTTTCTGTTAAGTACTTAAATGTGTCATTAAGTCCTGCTTTCTCTCCCTCTTCGCTTATTGACTGGGACTCTCTTCTTCAGTGGAGTTCACACAAGCTGAAGGCTACTGTGCTTTAAAAAGTTACATTCTTCTCCTCCTCTCTTTGCTAAGATGCAGTTTTAGTAGCTAAAATTAAGACTAGTGAAATTATGCCTGTTTCCAAATGGAGAGCGGGCCAATGACAAAGGGTTTTTTGTTGTTTTTTGTTGTTGTTGTTTATCAGTTGCTAGGTAGAAAAGGATCTTGCATAGCTGCAACCTGGCATAGTTCCACAGAGTGAGAGAAAGCTGATGTAGGAATAAGGAGGTAATTTTTATATCATTCCTGTAAAAGATGGAAGAGGCAGTCACATTTTTATTGCTTATATGTTGGCAATTTAATTTTCTATTAATTAGGAACTAATTGGTCCTCAGATTCGCCCCACTCCCAAGTCTACCTTTTAGCACTTAGAGCATTGTTGAGCGAATACTCAAATACTTGCTGAGTATTAATTTAGTGAAACAGGTCACCCTTAAGAAAACTTCACATTTTAAGTTTATTAATTAGTTTATTTTTAACACCTGTTTTTTTTTTTTAAGATTTTGTTTATTTATTTGAGAGAGAGAGAATGAGAGAGACAGAGTGCATGATAGAGGGAGATGCAGAAGGAGAAGCAGACTTTCCACCGAGCAGGGAGCCTGACATGGAGTTGATTCTGGGACTCTAGGATTATGACCTGAGTCGAAGGCCATCACATAACCAACTGAGCTACCCAGGTGCCCCTCAAATTTTAAGTTTATTAAAAATAAATACACCAATATTTATAGCAACAGTGTCTACAATAGCCACACTGTGGAAAGAGCCCAGGTGTCCATCAACACATGAATGGATAACAAGAGTTGGTACATATATACATAATGGAATATTATGCAGCTATCAAGAAATGAAATCTTGCCATTTGTAACGATGTGGATGGAACTAGAGGGTATTATGCTAAACAAAATAAGGCAATCAGAGAAAGACAATTATCATAGGATCTCACTGATATGTGGGATTTAAGAAACAAGGCAGAGGGTTGTAGGGGAAGAGAGGAAAAATGAAAAAGGTGAAACCAGAGAGGGAGACAAACCATAAGAGACTCTGAATCTCAGGAAACAAACTGAGGGTTGCTGGAGGGGAGGGGGTTGGTGGGGTGGGGTGGCTGGGTGATGGACATTGGGGAGGGTATGTGTTGTGGTGAGTGTTGTGTATTGTGTAAGACTGATGAATCACAGACTGGTACCCCCGAAACAAATAATAGATTATATGTTAATAATAATAAAAAAATAAAAAATAAACAAAACATAAATAAATAAATAAATAAATAAAACAATTTTAAGGATATCATGATTTGTGTATACATTCAGTTCAGTTTCTCATTTTTGTATTTCTTCTTTTTAAGATTTACTTATTTATTTTAGAGAGAGAGCAGGAGGAGAGGCGGAGGGGGAGGAAGAGAGAGAATCTTAAGCAGACTCCCCGCTGAGCATGGAGCCTCATGCAGGCTCAGCTCACCACCCTGAGATTATGACTTGATCCAAAATCAAGAGTGACACACTTAACTGACTGAGCCACCTAGATGACCCTCTCAGTTTTGTATCTTTTTTTTAAAAAAGATTTTATTTATTTATTTGACAAAGAGAGAGAGAGAGATCACAAGTAGGCAGAGAGGCAGACTGAGAGAGAGGGGGAAGCAGGCTCCCTGCTGAGCAGAGAGCTCGATGCGGGGCTCGATCCCAGGGCCCTGGGATCATGACCTGAGCCAAAAGCAGAGGCTTTAACCCGCTGAGCTACCTAGGCACCCCTATATATATACTTTTTAAAGATTTTACTTATTTATTTGTCAGGGAGAGCACAAACAGGGGGAGTGGCAGGCAGAGGGAGAAGGAGACTCCCCGCTGAGCAGAGAGCCCAATGCGGGGCTCAATCCTAGGACCCTGGGATCATGACCTGAGCCAAAGGCAGACACTTAACCAACTGAGCCACTCAAGTGGCCTGGGGATATGGTTATATAAAAATTGCTTGCTTTACTTAAAAAAGTAAAAATTAACAACAACAACAACAACAGCTAGGAATCTAGGATGTGTACTTATGTCACCAAAGATTTAATTTACACAATTGCATTCATAAAATATTCTTCATAATCGGAGTTTTACCATATGCTAGAAAACATCATCACAAAAAATGTTCTGGAAAACCATCCACTAAAGTCTTCTGCCCCTGGAATTATTTATTCATTAATTGTGTTGTGGGTTCTTTTACAGTTTACACTCTACTTAGGCTACTTGTAGATTTCACAGATCCTGTTCATACATTAGATCCTTACGGAGGTGGGATCTTGTTCATTTTATTCTCCAGGGCTCCGCACATAACTGACTCCCAGTAAATACTTGATGAACAAAGTGAATGAACTCATGAATAGTAGTTCTTAAATTTGGGTCTTCTAATGAGGGCTTAGAGAGGTTAATAAACAGTTTTAAGGATATCTTGATTTGGGTATACATTCAGTTCAGTTTCTCCTTTTTGTATTACTTCTTCTTTTTAACGGGACTGTTAGGTTTGATTTCCAGTCAGGGTTCATTATTGATTTTAATTGCCTATAAAGTGACGTACACATACACACACAGCATAGATATATGTTGTCTATATGTGTACATCTGAGTATGTATATATTTAATGTAGAGTATTAACTATCTTAATATTCAAAGATACCCCATGAGACTTGGATGCTTGGAGGAAGTTTGGGAAGGGGACCGGAGTTAAAAGAGGGCTTGAAGAAAAAAAAGGGGGGGGGCTTGAAGGATGGGAAGCATTTCATAGTATCTTTATTTATTTATTTATTTTCATTTCATAGTATCTTGTGAGGCAGACAGGGTAAGCAAGGATGAGGAGGTAGGGAAATGTGAGTTCATGCTGGGGAGGAATGAGACATAAGATTGGAAACTTAGGGGCACCTGGGAGGCTCAGTGGGTTAAGCCTCTGCCTTCGGCTCAGGTCATGATCTCAGGGTCCTGGGATCGAGTCCCACGTGGGGCTCTCTGCTTGACGGGGAGCCTGCTTCCTCCTCTCTCTCTCTGCCTGCCTCTCTGCCTACTTGTGATCTCTGCCTGTCAAATAAATAAGTAAAATCTTAAAAAAAATTAAAAAAAAGATTGGAAACTTAGGTTGGGGACAGGCCTTGTAACCAATTTGTTGCCTTTTTTGTTTGTTTGTTTTAAAGATTTTATTTATTTGACAGAGAGAGACACAGCGAGAGAGGGAACACAAGCAGGGGCAGTGGGAGAAGGAGAAGCAGACCTCCCGCTGAGCAGGGAGCCCGATGCAGGGCTCCATCCCAGGACACCAGGATCATGACCTGAGCCGAAGGCAGACACTTAACGACTGAGCCTCAATTTGTTGCTTTCTTTCCATGTGTGTGTATCAGTATCTCATGTATAGCAATAAAAAGTAATTTAAACAGACCACATAGACTTCACAGCAGTGACTTATCAATAATTATAACTAATCTCTCGAAAGGGTTCTGGAGAATTAAATTTGTTACTCAGATAGTTTTTGTCTTTGGGTCCAAACCATGTCAAGTGTTTTCTGTTGCTTTCTCAAGGTCAGCATGCCTTCCCACGTCTTTTATGCTCACACCTGCTCTTCTGTGGCCGAGAAATGAAGGGGGCCATGAGCCTGCCTGGCAGTTTTGGGGGAGGTTCTGCACGGGTCTCCCTTGTTTTCCTTGGAGACAAGACAGAGGTCTGGCCTCCAGCTTTATGATACTTCGGTTAGAGCCGTCAGGCTGGCCTTAGCAGGACACATTTCCTGTAAACAGTAAGAGAAACCCAATATCCTTAATGGCTACACTGAGAGTGTCATCAGCGACTCTCTATACTGCCTGCCTATCCAGATTAAGTTGTGATTATTGATAAATCTGTGTGCCGGGGATTAGAATACAACTTGTACGTATGCATATTGGGGTGACAGCTCAGGACTCGATGTTGGGGGGAGACCTGAGAGTTGTGTTTTAAATCTACGTAGAACCCACTGATATGTGAAAATACTTAAAAGTTTTTTCATTTCTTACAAACGAATATTGTTGTCCTCCTGCTTCAAAGACTTTTTAAATCTCTGAGTATTTGACACAACTGGCCAAAAAAAACCAAAAAAATTATTCTAGTCATTTGTCTTTGCTCTTAAAATTTTTCTTCATGGGGAGCCTGGATGGCTCAGCCGGCTAAGCATCTGACTCTTGGTTTCCACTCAGGTCATGATCTCAGGGTCGTGGGATTGAGCCCACCTTGGACTCTATGCTCAGCATGGAGTCGGCTTGAGGTCCTCTCTCCCACCTCTCCCTCTGGCCCTCTTTCCGCTCACTCACTCTTTCCATCTCTCTAAAATAAAAATAAATGCATCTTAAAAATTTTTTTTTGTAACTTCGAATGAAACTGTTTTCATTCCTTTTATCCTATGTTGCTGGGGTAGGGATTGTGTTTCAGTTTCTTTCTAAAAATACCAGTTCAACCATTTAAACTTAGAGCTAATTAGTGTTGGTAGATAAGATATTTATATTGATTGCCTTGTCTCTTAAAAAAATTTTTTTCTTCCATCTGGGTAATGATGATGGCATGAAATTCAAAAGATCTTTTTTAAAATTTTTTATTTTATTTTATTTTTTTAAAATTTATTTATTTGTCAGAGAGAGAGAGGGAGAGAGAGAGCAAGCACAGGCAGACAGAGTGGCAGGCAGAGGCAGAGGGAGAAGCAGGCTCCTTGCTCAGCAAGGAGCCCAATGTGGGACTCGATCCCAGGACGCTGGGATCATGACCTGAGCCAAAGGCAGCCGCTTAACCAACTGAGCCACCCAGGCATCCCAAAATTCAAAAGATCTTAAGAGTTCATGTTAAGGGGCGCCTGGGTGGCTCAGTGGGTTGAAGCCTCTGCCTTCGGCTCAGGTCATGATCTCAGGATCCTGGGATCGAGCCCCGCATCACATCAGGCTCTCTGCTCAGCGGGAAGCCTGCTTCCTCCTCTCTCTCTGTCTGCCTCTCTGCCTACTTGTGATCTCTGTCTGTCAAATAAATAAATAAAATCTTTAAAAAAAAAGTTCATGTTAAAAAGGAAGTTTTTCTCTTATTTCCCTTGCTACTTATTTCCTCTTTTTTTTTTTTTTTTAAGATTTTATTTATTTATTTGGCAGAAAGAGAGTACAAGTAGGCAGAGTGGCTGGCAGAGGGAGAGGGGGAAACAGGCTGTTCACCGAGCAGGGAGCCTGATGTAGGGCTTGATCCCAGGACCCTGGGATCATGACCTGAGCTGAAGGCAGACACTTAACCGACTGAGCCACCCAGGCGCCCCTATTTATTTTCTCTTCACAGAAGCAACCACTGTTTCTTGTTTATCATTTCAGAGAATTCTACAGCACATTTAAGCTTGTGTGTATATCTCTTTAAAAAACTTGCGCGCGCGCACACACACACACACACACACACGCACAAGTGTCAGCATATATGTTCTGTCCCTTACTTTTTGCATTATATATTCTGGATACGTTCTGGATGTTACATATGGAACCGTGTAACTCCTTTCAGTAGCTACATAATATTCCATTTACCCAAGCAGTTCTTTAGCTAGATGTTTTGTTGGTTCCACTGGAAATTCTTGTACAAGTCTCACTTGTTTTAAGTGTGAGCGTAAGTGTAAGATAAATTTCTAAATTTGGAATTGCTAGGCCCAACAGACTATACATTAAATGTTTTTCACACACATTTCCAAATAGCGCCTCTGAAAACGCTATATAAATTTTATTGCCACCAACAGTATATACAAACGCTAGTTGGCTCATTTTCTCACCAAAACAGTGTGTCATCAGATTATTGGTACGTGCTAATATGAAAGTGGTAATGCTGTCTCATTATAGTTTTAATTATTGTAAGTAAACCGAACATTTAAAAATATGTATGAAAGACCTTTGAACTTCTTTTATATAAACTGCTTACCCTTTTACCTATTTTTTTAAAAGATTTTATTTCTAAGCAGTCTCTACATACAATGTGGGGCTCAAATAACTCTCAGATCTAGAGTTGCATGTTCTTTTTTTTTTTTTTAAGTTTTTATTTATTTATTTGACTGACAGAGATCACAAGTAGGCAGAGAGGCAGGCACAGAGAGAAGAAGAGAAGCAGGCTCCCCGCTGAGCAGAGAGCCCGATGTGGGGCTCGATCACAGGACCCTGAGATCATGACCTGAGCCAAAGGCAGAGGCTTTAACCCACTGAGCCACCCAGGTGCCCCAAGTGATGTCTTATTTCTTATTTTTAATTTTTTTCAGATAGCTAATCAGTTGACACAATATTATTTATTAATTAATCTATCTTTTCCTTGTTAATTTGAAATCTACTTTTATTGTGCACTAAATTCCTGAGTAAATTTGTTTTTATTTCTAGACTATGTTTTGTTCCATTGATGGTACCAAATAAATCTGACAACTTTTAAAGGGAGTTTTGCAAAATGATTCAGAATTTAATTGAAACACAGTATTTCCTATCATTTTATTTTAAGATTTTATTTATTTATTTGACAGAGAGAGAGCGAGATCACAAGTAGGCAGACAGAGGCAGGCAGAGAGAGAGGGGGAAGCAGACATCCCGCTGAGCAGAGAGCCCGATGCGGGGCTTGATCCTAGGACCCTGAGATCATGACTCGAGCCGAAGGCCAAGGCTTAACCCACTGAGCCACCCAGGCGTCCTTCCTATCATTTTAGACAACGAAAATCACCATGATTCTAAGATATTTTATTTTTTAAAAGAGTTTATTTATGGGGCGCCTGGGTGGCTCAGTGGGTTAAAGCCTCTGCCTTCGGCTCAGGTCATGATCCCAGGGTCCTGGGATTGAGCCCCGCATCAGTCTCTCTGCTTAGCGGGGGCCTGCTTCCTCCTCTCTCTCCCTGCCTGCCTCTCTGCCTACTTGTGATCTCTCTCTGTCAAATAAATAAATAAAAATAAAAAAAAAAGAGTTTACTTATTTATTTGACAGAGAGAGACACAGCGAGAGAGGAAACACAACCAGGGGGAGTGGGAGAAGGAGAAGCAAGCTTCCTGCTCAGCAGGGAGCCCAGTGTGGGGCGTGGTCCCAAGACCCTGGGATCATGACCTGAGATGAAGGCAGATGCTCAATGACGGAGCCACACAGGCACCCCCTAAGAGGTCTGATTTTTTATTTGATCTTTGATTTGTTAAAAGACCTTTAGACTTATTCAATATTTAAGCCCCACTTTCACTCAAAAATGCCTCCACTTTGTGCTACTAAAAATTGTGGGTTCTCATGCAAACATTAGGCACGAAAACAAAATATTTCACAGTAGTTTTATTAAATCTTTTTTGTTTGTTGTTTTGTTCAATTTTGATATTGAAATATATGAAAACCACTGTTGGCAGTATCATTTTTGTCTCCTTATTGTATCAGTCAAGGTGAAACTTTCTTTTCTTTTTTTTTTAAAGATGAAACTTTTAAATATGTCTGCACTTAATTTTCTTCCAAGTAAAAATTTTTTAAAATTGTGGTAACATAAAACAGACCTGTGACCCATTTCCATTGTATGTAGTTCAACGGCATTAAGTACATTTGTATTGTTGTGCAACGCTCCCCATTAATCATTTACTTTTTAAAATAAATTAAATTTACTTTTTAAAATAACTTTTTAAAATAAATCATTTACTTTTAAAAATAAATGTACAGCTTGCCATTAAAAAGACAGAGATCAGCTTAAAAATGATACGTTGACTCCTGAGAAGCAAAAGCCAGTCAGTAATTTGAAACTGATGTGCGTAGAGTCTTTCTGGAACACAAATGCGTTCTATAAAAAGGAATGTGTTTCTTGGCTCTAAGTGCCAATACATTAAATCTGGCCATTTGGAAATTGATCTGAAACCTGGTTCTTAAACTCTCTTATTCAGCCTGGACTCAGATACCAAGCTGTGGCTTCTGTCCTCGTTACTCATAGGTTACAACAGGACGTGTCAGCAGCCTCCACTCAATAGCTGTGGCCTTCTTTGTGGAAGTGTCCAAGGCCCACCTGGAGCCTTTTGGGTTTTGGATGAGGTTCTCCTAATGTTACTTAGATAAGTGAAGAAAGGCCTCTTTTGTGTCCCCTGCCTCCTTCTCATCTTGCTTCAGGTGTCGCTTCCATCAAATGAGCCACTTAATCTGGGACAATCTTTTTTTTTCCTTCATGTAGACATATGTTGGTGGTGCTGTGAAGGAAAGGTGCTAGCCAGCCATATTGTTGCTCACTACCACAGAAGAAGTGTTATCCGGGCGGGATTCTAAAGGCTGTCCTTCTGAGTGGAGTGGCCCATTTCCAAAGGGAGTGTTTTTTTCCCCTCTGTCATGTGGAGGGACATATGTTAATGAATGGGGGCAGGAGAGAGGCAATTAAAGGAAGCTCTTGGCCTCTGGCAGCCTCGTTAGCTCTTGGAGCCGGATCAGGAGCAGCTGTGCAGCTCTTCCTGACAGAACCCCGAGCCTCCGCACGCTGAAGAGGCTGCTTTCCGGCCGATTGCTGCCATGACAGAAGACATAAGGGGCCTCGTCGGTCCATTTTCCGGTGGCAATTGAGCCCTGTTCTAGACCTTTTTGGTGCACTTATTTGCACAGCTTGTCTCCCAAAAGTTAAAAATTCACCCCCTGTTACGGAAAATTACAGGATGTGACAGATTGTCTTTGTGACTGGAATTAATCTTTGCGTGAGAAAGGAAGAAAGAGGTCCCCTCTCTCCACTTTCTTTTTTTTTTTTTTAATTTTTTTAAAAATTTATTTATTTGTCAGAGACAGAGGGAGAGAGAGCGAGCGAGCACAGGCAGACAGAGTGGCAGGCAGAGGCAGAGGGAGAAGCAGGCTCCCTGCCGAGCAAGGAGCCCGATGTGGGACTCGATCCCAAGACGCTGGGATCATGACCTGAGCCGAAGGCAGCCGCCCAACCAACTGAACCACCCAGGCGTCCCATTTTTTTTTTTCCCCTCTCTCCACTTTTTAAACCACGTTGAGAAAAGCTGGAATCCGAAGGAGCACCAAATCAACCAATGGAAGTTAGTGAGTGTGAGAAACCATATCAGAGCCTTGATTCTCCTCCCACCCCTGCCCTGTAGCTGACTTGAAGACTAATAATAGTATTTTCATTGTAGGGTCACAGGGAACACAAAGTTAGTTAACAGACACAGTGTTCAGATGAGTGCTTTGTACCAAGTAATCAGGTGCTAGCTAGTGTGGTAAGTGTTCTCATCATCACTTCCTGTCTCAGGCCATCTCTCAAGTGTGTTCTGAGACATCAGCCTTTTTGAGAACCTCTCTTTTAGGTTTGCCTTCTATTGAGCATTTGCTTCAACTTGCTGTCAAGAGGCAAAAACTGCCACGATCCCTATTACTCTGTGAAACAAAACAGAACAAAATAGAAACAATGTTATTTCAGATTTTGTTTAGGATCATAGCTAGAGATCACACTGCTTCCCCCCCCCCCCCCCCGATAAATGATGTTTTCTTTAAGTGTATTTGTTCATAGAAAGATATTTTAGAAGAGAAAATGGGTCCTGGAATCTTAAACTTGGAAGGTTTTCATTCATTCATTCCGCTGCCAGGGGCTGCAGAAATGAAGAAGCAGATGGGGCCATTGCCCTAGGGAAGCTTTCTTTCTAGAATTGAAAATAGGCAATAAACCTATGAATATGTGCACAGAGCAATTAAACCATAAATATATGTCACAAGAAAACAAAACAGGCATTTGCTAAAGAAGTGCCTGATGAGGTGAGGGGTTGCTGTATTGGGCGGTCTGAGAAGATTTTTAAAGGAGGTGACATTTGAGGTCTGGATGGTGAGGCGGAGGAATGAGCCCTACAAGATCCTGGGGAAGAGTGTTCAAACCAGAAGGAACAACATGTGCCAAGTTCTAAAGCCAAAGCCAGATGGGTTTGTTGGAAGGGGTGAAAGGCTGTGTGTATAGACAAAGGGATAAATTGAGGCTTGGGAGAGGCAGGCAGGGCAAGATCTTTTAGGATCTTCTTTCATGGTAAGGAATTAGGATTTTATTCCAGTGGAATATGAAGTCCCTTGAGGGCTTTAAGGGGAAGGTCATGACTTATGACATTTTTAATTGCTTTGGTTGCTGAGTGGAGAATGAATGGAAGTGATGGGCAAAGAGTGGGACCAGGGAGACTGGTTAGGACCCTGCTGCAGTGGTCCTGGTGGGAGACATGACAGGGGGCTTGGGCTAGGGACATCTTGCAGGATAGAAGGGCCACTGTGGGGACATGTTGTGAACATAGAGTTGATATGACAAGCTCGTATGTCATGGATGTGCAGGTTGGGAGAAGAAGACTCAAGGTGTTAAAAAAAAAAAAAAAAAGAAGACTCAAGGTGTTGAGATGACCTTACCCCAAGGTTTTGGTTTGAGCAACTAAGTGACCTTTGGATTCATGTAGTCTAATAGTCTTCTGACTTTTGAATTCTATGAGCTGTTAACACAGATGAAAGATTAGGGGGTAGATGAAATAGTGATGCTATTTTCAATTTTGCCATGTAAGTAAAAAACAAAGCAGCAGCTATCATTTCCTATGACTGTTATTTATTTATTTATTTATTTTATTTTATTTTATTTTTTTTAAAGATTTTTATTTATTTATTTGACAGAGAGAGAACACAAGTAGGCAGAGAGGCAGGCAGAGTGAGAGGGGGGAAGCAGGCTCGCCACTGAGCAGAGAGCCCAATGTGGGGCTGGATCCCAGGACCCTGGATCATGACCTGAGCTGAAGGCAGAGGCTTTAATCCACTGAGTCACCCAGGCACCCCTCTATGACTGTTATTTAAAGAAGAATGGAGACTAAAGATGAAACGATAGGAAGGAGGGCGCCTGGGTGGCTCAGTTGGTTGTCTGTCTTTGGCTTAGGTCATGATCCCAGGGTCATGGGATCAAGTCCTGCATTGGGCTCCCTGCTCAGCAGCGAGTCTGCTTCTTCCTCTGACTTCCCCCCCTCATGTTCTCTCTCCCTCATTCTCTCTCTAATAAATAAATAAAATCTTTAAAAAAATATAAGATAGGAAGGATTAATTTTGTGTAATCTCATAGCTAAAAGCAATCCTTTATTCATTTTTATTTTACTTTTAAAAGATTTTTCTTATTATCTTTATTATTATTATTATTTTTTAAGTGAGCTCCACACTGGCGACTCTGGGATCAAGACCTGAGTTGAGATCAAGAGTTAGACATTAAAAAAAAAAACCTGAGCCATCCAGGCACCTCAAAAGATTTTTATTTTTAAATAATCTCTATACCTAACATGGGGCTCAAATTTACAACCCTGAGATTAAGAGTCACATGCTCCAAAGATTGAGCTAGCCAGGCATCCCGAAGAGTAATCCTTTAAATTCAATAAAGTGAGCTCTAGGAAAAATTCATGACTTTCCTTTTTTTTTTTTTTTTAATCATTTTGTTTCAGATCATAGCTGTCATAACTGGACAGATATTTGGGAACCACTGGCTTAGTTCATCTTTCCAGTTTAGGTGGAAATCCTAATTATGGCATCCCTGACAGATGTTCTTGTAGCTTCTGCATGAATACTTCCCATGGAGGGCACACACTGTCTCAGCAGGCAGCCCATCCCACTGTGGAGGAGTTCTAACTGATGGATGGCTTCCCTGCCAGCCCTAGATCCTAGCCCTGTCTGCCTGATATACACAGAATAAAGCTGATTTCTTGGCAGCACTTCATCTTTCAAACATCTGAAGACATCAGTCATGTCCACCTTTTGCAAAAGGCAAACATGTCTAGCTCCTTTAACTAAGTCTCACTGGATCCAAACACGGAGTACATAAACAGCGTAGGCATGGAGGCTCCCAAGATTGCCACCCTTGATGTCCCACAGCAGGCATTCAGTGGGGCTTTGGTATCTGTCCTCCTGCCCAGTCCTGCGCACAGGCGGGGGAGAGTTGGAGAAAAAGCGTCTATCTCCCTTTAAGCGGATTTAGGCTAGATATCTGGACATCTATTTTGAAATTGAGACAGGATGAGGAATTTAAATGCACACACAGATCTTGATTTCATAACCCCCTTGGGCATTAACATCATTTGAGAGAGACCTGGATTTAGAGGACAAATTAATTCATGTTCAGAGCTTTAGGGCAGGGTACCTGGGTGGCTCAGTTGGTTAAGAGCTTTAGGGCTTAAAAGATCCAGACTTGCTTGTGATTAATGTCAGGGAGGCTACTTACGACTTTACAGGCAGGTAGCTTAGAACTAATGTTTGTGAAAGCACCTAGCACAGTGCTGGCTATTTGGTAAAGATTGTTTTTTTTTTCTTTCCTTTTTTCCCTTCCTGACTTCTTTCCTTTCTTTCCTCCCTCCTTCCTTCCTCATCTTCTTTTTTCTTGTATATAATTAATCTTTCCAGTTTTATTGATATCGAGTTGACATTCAGGATTGTGTAAATTTCAGGGGTACGTCACAGTGACCCGACTTCCATATATTGTGAAGTGATGACTGCAGTGAGTTTTGTTAATATCCATCCTCTCCTATGGATACGGGACGAAAAGGAAGAAAAAGTTTTGGGTTTTTTTTTTTCCCTTGTGATGAGAACTCTTAAGATTTACTCTCTTAACAACTTTTAAATATACTGTATGGCTATGTTAAGTATAGTCATCATGTTGTACAATAATACCCAGTATTTATTTATTTATTTAAAAGATTTTATTTATTTATTTGAAAGAGAGAGAGAGAGAGAGAGCATGAGCAGCAGGGAGGTAGGGGCAGTGGGCAGGGAGCCCTAGGTGGGGCTCGATCCCAGGATGCTGGGATCATGACCTGACCTGAAGGCAGACACTTTACCAACTGAGCCACCCAGGTGCCCCCATACCCAGTATTTATTTTTCTCATAACTGGAAGACTACACTTTGACTACCTTTCTGTAACTTCCCCTCTCTCTCCCTTCTCCCTCTGGTAACCACACATCTGATCTCTTTTTTTATGAATTTGATTTAATCTGATTTTTTTTTAGATTCCACATATAAGCAAGATCATATAGCATTTGTCTTTCTCTGTCTGACTTACTTCACTTAGCATAGTGCCCTCAACATCCATCCATGTTGTTACAAATGGCAGGATTTCCCTCATTTGTATTGTTGAATAATATCCCATTGTATATGGACACCACATTTTCTTTATCCATTCATCGGTTGGCAGGTTGTTTCCATGTCTTGGGTATTGTAAATAATGCTGCAGTGGATATGGGAGTGCGGCTGTCTCTTTGACATAAGAAAATGGAAAAGTGGAAATCCTGGATCATAAGGTAGTTCTACTTAATTTTTTGAGGATCCTTCATACTGATTTCCATAGAGCTTGCTTCAATTTACTATCCCAACAACAGTGCATAAGGGTTTCCTTTTCTCCACATCCTCACCAACACTTGTTACCTCTTGTCTTTCTGGTGATGGCCATTCTAACAGTTGTAAGGTGAATTCTTACTGTGATTCTGATTTACATTTTCCTAATAATTAGTGATGTCAAACATCTTTTCATGTATCTATCAACCATTCACTTTTCCTTGGAAAAATGTCTGTTCATGTTCTTTGCCCATTTTTAATTGGATTGTTTTTTTGCTATTGAGTTTTATGATAGGAACCCCTTACCAGATATGTGATTCGCAAGTATTTTTTCCCATTCTGTAGGTTGTCTTCTCATTTTGTTGATTGTTTCTTTTGTTGTGCAGAAGGTTTTTAGTTTGATGTAGTCCCACCCATTTATTTTGTTTGTGCTTTTTGGTAATGAATTCAAAAAATCATTGCCGAGACCTGTGTCAAAAAAACTTTTCTCCTATTTATCCTGTCACCCAGCCATTACCTAATGGAAGCACGAGATCCTTAGGCTACTCCCATCTTTGCCCAACTTACTCTTCCCAAGACTAGACTGGGAACCTCTCTTTGATTGAGTTACCGGTGGGTACATTCCAGTGCAGGCCACGAATGGCTGCAAACCCCACTCCACCTCACACCCTGGGAGGGGTTGGGCTTCGCTTGCCCAGTCTGGAGGAAGCCACTCGCTGGCAGAGAACAGTGGCTTCTCTCTGTCCTGAGGTACATAATTAGGCCAGTGACTGCATGCGTTTACGTTTGTTCATCATGTACAATGTGGTTCTCGATGACTAAGGTTCCTTTTCTGGGACAAGGGCAGTTAAGACCCCAAAGACAAAACTGCCAATGTCAGTTTTCAAATATTATTCAGTTTGAATATTATACTGATCAAACCCTCAAACTGAAAAACAATCTATTCCAATATCCAGGTTTTACTTCTCCAGATATGTTTAAGAGCTCTGAGAAAAAAAGAAAAATTTCCCTGAAATTTAGTATCATCCTAAATGTTACTAAACATTTATATCCAGCTTCTTCTTCTTTTTTTTAAAGATTTAGTTTATTTATTTGACAGACAGAGATCACAAGTAGGCAGAGAGAGAGAAAGGAGGAAGCAGGCTCCCTGCTGAGCAGAGAGCCCGATGTGCGGCTTGATCCCAGCAGAGAGCCCGATGTGGGGCTCAATCCCAGGACCGTGGGATCATGACCTGAGCTGAAGGCAGAGGCTTTAAACCACTGAGCCACCCAGGCGCTCTATATCCAGCTTCTTTAAAAGGCCGGTTTAGGAATTTATCTTTCAGGCATGCTAAATGACCAGATCTAAGGATAATGCCGGTTTGTGCCCATGTGTGGGACTAGTGATCTACATGAGTGAGAATCCCTGTGTAATGTCAGCCTGTACAAAATGGGGCAGGTTCCGCTCTGTGGACAGAGCTCTTCCTTGCAGGGGTCTGCAAGGGCCCAGACTTGTTCTGAAGGGAGAGGATCTCATCACCCTGCTGGTCTTGTTCGGGAGGACTGAGCCTAGCTTCCTCTTTCTCCACTCTCCGCCTTGCTCGCTAGGTTCAAGGCCTACTGGTCTTTTTGTTCTTCCAACCAGCTTCTTCCCACCTTAGGCTCCTTGCACTTGCTTTTGCTGTTACTTTCTGCCCCCTTGTAGATATTCACATGCTTGCTTGAGTCATTTAACTCATGTGTTATCTCCGATGTCACTTACTGAATCTACTTTGACCTCTCTCATCATCCCCTTTAAAGGAACAATGTCTTGTTTTTTTTTCTTCAAAGCACTTATTTTATTCATGTGTTGTTTGCTGCCTCTCTTTCTCTGCCAATATATAGATGTCAGAAGAGCAGAAACCACATCTCTCTTGTTAATTCTCTATCCCCAGTGCCTAGAACATAAAAGATCCTCAACAAATTTTGTTGAACAGTTGGGTGATAGTGTCCATTTTGGGAAGAGAGGCAGGAGAGAATTTACCTTTCACTTCCCAGTGCCTGAAGGACTTCTCTGTGATATGGAGGAAAGCAACCATCTTTTCTCCTTAGTAGTCCTGATACTTTAGGTGAGCTGGTTGCCCATTGGGAGAACTATCCAGCTGACTTACTTTGTGAATCCATTTTGAGATAATCAGTGTGTGTGTGTGTGTGTGTGATCCCAGATTTATCAGAATCTCAATGAAGAAAGAAAGGAGACGAAGAGGGGGATAGGTGGGAATCTTATTGTAAGAAAATCACACCAGAGGTTTGCCTGGGTGACTCGGTCAGTTAAGTGCCTTCAGCTCAGGTCATGATCCCAGGGTCCCATGAGCCCTGAGTTGGGCTCCCTGCTCAACGGGGACCTGCTTCTCCCTCTCCCTCTGCTGCTCCCCCTGCTTATGCTCTTTCTTTCTGTCAAATAAATAAAGTCTTTAAAAAAAAATAAAATCATACTGGGGCCTTCTAGGAAGGAAGGTGAGCCAATGGGGAAATGGGAGGTAGGCTAGTGCGCAAGATGTATAGGAACTATGGGTAGAGGAGTGAGGACTCTCATCTCCCCTGTTTGTGATGTGTACCTTTTCATTTTCTTTCCTTTCCTTCTTCTTCTTCTTTTCTTTCTTTCTTTTTCTTTTCTTTCTTTCTTTTTTTTTTTTTTAAGATTTTACTTATTCATTTTAGAGAGTAAGGGAGACAGACAGAGAAAGCACGAGCAGGGGGGAGAGGGAGACGGAGAAGCAGGCTCCCTGCTGATCTGGGAGCCCGACATGGGGCTTGATCCCAGGACCCTGAGATCATGACCTAAGCCAAAGGCAGATGCTGAACCATCTGAGCTACACAGGCGCTCTTCTTTTTCTTTTCCTTTTTCTTTCTTTTTTTTTTCCTCAAGATTTTATTTATTTATTTGAGAGAGAACACGAGCAGGGGGAGGCGCAGAGGATGAGGGAGAGGGAGAAGCAGACTCCCCACAGAGCATGGAGCCTGATGTGGGGCTTGACATGGGACTTGATTCCAGGACCCCGAGATCATGACCTGAGCTGAAGTTAGATACTTAGCCAACTACTGAGCCACCCAGGTGCCCCTGGTGTGGAGCTTTTCTTTTCTTTCTTTCTTTTTTTTTTTTTAAAGGTTTTATTTATTTATTTGTCAGAGAGAGAGAGAGAGAGAGCGAGCACAGGCAGACAGAGTGGCAGGCAGAGGCAGAGGGAGAAGCAGGCTTCCTGCCGAGCAAGGAGCCCAATGTGGGACTCGATCCCAGGACACTGGGATCATGACCTGAGCCGAAGGCAGCCGCTTAACCAACTGAGCCACCCAGACGTCCCATGTGGAGCTTTTCTTATCACATTGCTCTAGTCATACTCTGGGTAGACATAAGAAGACCCAACTATAAGTAATAAAAATAAGAAAGGAAGAAAAGGGGGAAAAAGTAAAAATAGGGAGAGGTAAAAGTTTAAGGGAATTTAAATGAAGAACCATCTAGGGGGACCTGGCTGGCTCAGTCAGGAGAGCATGCAAATCTTGATCTTGGGGTGAATTCAAGCCCCATGTTGGGTACAGAGTCACTTAAAAAAAATTGTAGCACCCATCCAAGAGTACCCTTATTTCTAAAGATTTATTATAAGTAAAAAGACTATGTAGAGAACTGAAAAATGTTCATAACCTATTGAGAGAATTAAAAAGTGTAATTAAAAAAAAGTCATCTGAGAAAAAATTGAAAAAAAATCATACAACTGAAAGCTGAAAGTTTAAATAAAACAGGTAAAAGAGTGAGATTGAAAATGAGAGGTGAAATAAAAATTTAAAATAAAAGATGTGAGAGTACCTGGGTAGCTCAGTTGGTTAAATGACTGCCTTCTTCTCAGGTCATGATCCTGGAGTTCCAGGATCAAGTCTCACGTAGGGCTCCCTGCTCAGCAGGGAGTCTGCTTCTCCCTCTGACCCTCCCCCCTCTCATGCTCTCTCTCTCTCATTCTCTCTCTCAAGTAATAAATAAAATGTCTAAAAATATAAATAAAAGATATGAAAAGCTTCAACTACTGAAATAAAAAGATAAGTATGAAAATGAGAAGACTATAAAATATGTTAAAAATAAAGTTAGGGATTTGAGAATGAAAATAGTTTTTTTTTTAAGTGTCAAAGGGAAAAAAAACTTTAAGAAGTCCTCAAAAGAGGAAAAAAGAAGAAGTTAAAGTGAAAGAAATGAGAGAGAAAGTAACTGCAAGAAGTCCAAATGGTGAAGAAATTCTAGAGGGAAACAGACCACTGACAGCAGCTGAAATGTGAGGGAGGCTGGGCATCTTCTTCCAGGGCGAACTGCCTACAGTGCATGACCTTTGAAAACACGCTGCAGGGCTGGCCAGCTGTGCGGAGGCCATGTCCAGCAGTGACATTTGGAAATGTGCCACCGTGTGCTGCTCAGGAGGGCATGAGTCTGCCTGAAAGGAAGTTGGGCTACTTAGCCACGTTCTCAAAAATTCCAACTAAGACTTTTGAAAACTAAGTGAAGAATCTAGCCAACATTCACTGGGCAAAATTGGGAACCTCTAAATGCGGTAGGAGGCCATCGTATATGAGAAATATTAAACCACAGGGCCTGGACACTGGAGATATGCTAAGAAGCTACATTAGTGAATAATCCAGAAGTGAAATGTTCTACAAGTCTAGAATGGCAGTGAGATGTATAAGGGGAGGGAGAGATGAGTGAGAGAGTCTAAAAAGGCTTGATGATACATAGTTATGGGTTAGGTCATAAAAAAGAGTTACTGATGACTCCGTTTTTTTTTTTTTTTTTTTTTTGACATTTTAAAAAAGACTTTATTGGGCGCCTGGGTGGCTCAGTGGGTTAAAGCCTCTGCCTTCGGCTCAGGTCATGATCCCAGGGTCCTGGGATCGAGCCCCGCATCAGACTCTCTGCGAATCAGCGGGCCTGCCTCCCTTCCTCTTTCTCTGCCTGCCTCTCTGCCTACTTGTGATCTCTGTCTGTCAAATAAATAAAATGTGTAAAAAAAAATTTTAAAAAGACTTTATTTATTTATTTGTCAGAGACAGAGAAAGAGAGAGAGTGAGTGCACAGCCGGGGGAGCAGCAGGCAGAGGGAGAAATAACATCAGAGCTTGACGCAACAATCAATCCTAGGACCCGGGGATCGTGACCTGAGCCAAAGGTAGATGCTTAAACTACTGAGTTACTCGGAATCTGATGACTCTGGTTTTAAACTGGGTCTGTAATTTGGGATATTAAGAAGAACTCCTGCCTTGACTGACTTATACAATATGAAATGTATATCCTCTCAAACATAAATAAGTCTAATATGGTTCTGAGGTTGGTTAATTCAGTGGCTCAGAGTCATTTTCTTGTATACTCAGTGAGTTGACTGGCCTGAGTATGGCTTTGGTTGTTTTCTTCATGGTCCAAGATGGCTGCTTTAGCTTTATATCCTCATCCTCATAAGCAGATGTTAACTCTAACTGGTTGAAGAGGGGCTGCCTCTTTCTACCAGTGGAAAATCTCCCAGAAATCCTCCTTTCTTTCTTGGCAGTCTTCCTCTGATGTCTCATTGGTTATAATCATGTAACATGCTCATGTCTAAACTAATTATTGTGAGGGAAATAAGAGTGTGAATAAGTTGTTCATGATTGGGGAGGGTCTAGGCTTCTCTGAAACCAATAACCATGTACCATCTGAATAAAATCAAGCTTCTATTAGCTAGGAAGATGATGGAGGCATGATTGTGAATATAGGCAACCATCAGTGTCTGTCTGGGGGTCTGACTATGGCATGTTTTACATGCTGCTCTAGGGTCTGGTTCTAAGAAGTTTGCCCACAAACAACACAATGAAAAATAAACAAGTGATGGAGTTCCTGGGTGGCTCAGCCAGTTAAGTCTCCAACTCTCGATTTTGGCTCAGGTCATGATCTCAGAGTTCTGAGATCAAGCCTCACATCAGGCTCCACACTAGCTGTGGAGCCTACTCAAGATTCTTTCTTTCTCTCTCTCTGCCCCTCCCCTCTCTAAAAAAATAAAAAATGAATAAGTGAGAGTACATCAAGTCTTCTGTACAGCCAAAGAAAGCATCAATAAAGTGAAAAAAACAACCTGGATTTTTAATGGGAAAAATATTTGCAAACCATATATCTGATGAAAAGTTAATATCCAAAATACATAAAGAACTCATACAACTCAATAGCAAAAAACATAACCCAATTACAAAACAGGCAAAGGACATAAATAGACATTTTTCCCAAAGAAGATACACAAAAGGCCAACAGAAAAGATGGAAAGATGCTCAACATTTCTAGTCATTAGGGAAATGTAGATTAGAACCACAATGAGATATCACCTCATGTCTTTTAGAATGGCCATGATCAAAAAGACAAGAAGTAAGTGTTGGCATAGATGAAGAGAAAAGGGAATTCTTGCGCATTGTTGGTGGGAATGTAATTTGGCGCAGCCACCATGGAAAACAGTATGAAGGATCCTCAAAAAATTAAAAATAGAAATACCATATGATCCTGCAATTCCACTTCTGGGAATATATTCAAAGGAAACAAAATAGCTAACTTGAAAAGCTATCTGCCTCCTCCTGTTCATAGCAGTGTAATTTACAACAGCCAAGACATGGAAAAAACCTGTGTCCCTCAGTGGATGAATGGATAGTGAAGTTGTGGTGTATATATATACCATGAAATATATTCAGTAAGAAAAATTGAGGAAATCCTGCTATTTGTGACAACATGGCTGGATCTTGAGCACATTATGCTGAATGAAATAAGTCAGAGACAGGCAAATGCTGTGTGATCTCACTTATATTTTGAAAAAGCCAAAGGGTGGAGGAAGAGGGAATTGGAAAAAGATGGTCAAAAGGTACAAATTTCCAGTTATAAGTACTAAGGATATAATGTGCAACATGGTGACTACAGCTAACACTGCTGTGTGGTATGTAAGAAAGTTGTAAAGAGAGTAGATCCCAAGAGTTCTTGTCACAGGGAAAGTTTTTTCTTTTCATCTTTCTTTCCTTTTCATCGTATCTCTGTGAGATGATGGATGTTACCCAAACCTATTTTGGTTATCATTTTGCAATATATGTAAATCAAACCACCATGCTGTACATCTTAAATTTATACACAGTGGTATATTATTTCTCAGTAAAATTGGAAAAAATTTTTTTTTTCCAAAGGCTCAGAGTTATAAGTATACCCATTTTAGGAGAACAGCTTACAAGGGGCCTCCAGGAAAGAACACTTCATCCAATTGGAAAGGGTTTTAATTATCCATACTTTTGTCTAAATAATCTTAATCCTTTTAATTATCTCTCTAAATCATTTTTTTAAGTTTTTTTTTTAAAGATTTTATTTATTTATTTGACAGAGATCACAAGTAGGCAGAGAGGCAGGCAGAGAGAGAGAGAGAGAGAGGAGTAAGCAGGCTCCCTGCTGAGCAGAGAACCCGATGCGGGGCTCCATCCCAGGACCCTGAGATCATGACCTAAGCCGAAGGCAGAGGCTTTAACCCACTGAGCCACCCAGGCACCCCTAAATCATTTTTTTTTCAAGCCTTTTAATCATTATTGTGGCTAAGCTTCGAGTTTTTCAAAGTATAAATAGGCAGATAAGGACCTGGGAAATAAAATGTTCTGTGTATATTGAATTCTGGGAAAAGAACTAAATATGATTTTAAACTGCTGACATCATATGATGTGTCTATGAATGAGAAAATAGCAAAAGCAATATGATGTTAGCCGAAGCTACTCTAGAGTTCACGCAGAGCGTGTATCCGTCATCTGTGGAGGAAATGGTCCCACAGAAGAGGGCCCTTGTCTTTACATACTGCTTTAGTCTTGAAATTTTACATGCAAAAACCTTTATTCAAACAGAAGGACTGCAGCAAATTTAGTTCGATGGGAGCTAGGAAATTAAGCTGGAAGAGATTTCCTTCTTCTGTGAAGCCACTCATCCAGTTTATTGGAAAATTTTGCTTTCAGCAATATTTTGTTTCCAAGTACACTTATATAGCAAAAAATATGTTTATTTACATAAAACTCATGGATTCACTTTGTTAAAGAGAAGCCAGCGAAAAGTGTATGTACGATACTGTGCAGATTTTTTCCAACAGGGATACTGTGGGAAGAATCCAGGGCTGGAATCTGCAACACGTTGCCACTCTTTACTCAGTTAAATGAGCTAATGCTCCAAGGGTATTAGCACAATGCCTGTCATGTAAAACTCCTATGACTACCATTAAATCTCATATGTTATGAGGTAAGTGGTAGGGTTATCCCCACTTTACACATAAGGGGTTAGTAAATGACAGAGCTGGGATTAGAGCTTCAAGTTGGTGAGGGGACACTGGGTAGGTGCCCTTTTGATCCCGCTTCCTGTTTTCTTAGTTGTGCAAGGTTAAAAATAAAACAGGTTTTTTGTTTGTTTTTGTTTTTTACCAGCAAAATGGGTTAATTGGGAATAGCAGAGGAATTGCGATTAGGGACATTCCAGCGATGGCAAAGCATAGGCAGTCTGGGGAGGAATGTTACTTTATAGAGAAAAGGAGGAAGTTGGGAGGGGCTGCTTTGTATGAAAGTTCGTTGGAGGAAATGGAGAGTTCAGGGTGATGACAGCTCGTTCATTAGGTGAATTGTGGTATTTTCTTATTGGCTGAGCTTGGTGTTGGGCAAGGAGAAATTCTTCTTCCTGGAGTAGTAAAGTAGGTTTCTTCCTGTTGGAAATCAAGGTAAGACTCTTCCTTTTAGGGTCTGCAATTAATAAGTAGTAGGACGCAAGACGTCTGGTCTCCCTACCCCTTTGAAAATTTTTAAAATTATTA
Organism: Mellivora capensis; assembly: GCA_004024625.1. NCBI lineage: Eukaryota > Metazoa > Chordata > Mammalia > Carnivora > Mustelidae > Mellivora > Mellivora capensis. The sequence goes on from PISX010012054.1 coordinate 47,292, forward strand.
TTTTAAAGATTTATTTATTTATTTTGGAGAGAGAAAGTGGGCATGCGATCAATTATGAGTGGGGGGAGAGGGGAAGAGAAAGAATCTTAAGCAGATCCCCTGCTGAGCGGCTTGATCTCACCACCCTGAGATCATGACCTGAGCCTAAATCAAGAGTCAGATGCTTAACTGAGCCACCCAGGCTCCCTTCCCCACCCATTTTATTTTATTCTTTAAATTTTTATTATTTTAAAATTATTTTTAATTTTTTTAAAAGATTTTTATTTATTTGACACAGAGAGAGAGAGAGAGATCACAAGTAGGCAGAGATCCCAGGACCCTGAGATCATGACCTGAGCCAAAGGCAGGGGCCTAACCCACTGAGCCACCGAGGTGCCCCTAAATTTTTATTATTTTTTTAAAAGATTTTATTTATTTGTCAGAGAGAGGAAGCATAGGCAGGGTTAGCGTCAGGCAGAGGGAGAAGCAGACTCCCTGCTAAGCAAGGGTTCCAATGAGGGACTCTGATCCCAGGATACTGGGATCATGACCTGAGCTGAAGGCAGATGCTTAACCTACTGAGCCACCCAGGCAGCACCCTCCCTGACCATTTTAAATGGGGGTTTCCTTTCTTTAGCTTTACAGCTACATAAAGAAGCTGTTACTGAAGCCCTTACTTCCTCAGGTTGCATTATTCTTGGGATTTATCAAATCTGGGGGGAATAATTGTAGTGATGTATAAAACCCCAAGCCCCCTCCTGTGTTTTTCCCTCTAGTTTTTCCCTTTGTGTGTTGATGTCCTGCTTAGAATTTGCAGCTTCAAATGTGGCCATTAACAGCAGCTCTTCTACGTCCACTGGGGCCCTTCCTTTTCTGGTCTTGTGTTTTTACTATTTCTTGCTGTTGGTGGGATTGAAGGGAGCCTTTGTCCTATAATCAACAATTCCATCATTTTTCTAGAGCCTTAAAAGGTAGCCACCTTTTTTGGGTATAAAGTTTTAGGGCGAGGGCTGCAGCCTCTGGGGGAAAACATGCCGTTTTTCATTCCTTGATCATTTTATTGAGTTCCTAGGTGTTCAGGCAGGCTGATGTATTCATCTGGTTATTTGCTCTCCTTTCCTTTTTGCATGTCAAACTTTCTGTGGTGTCACATTCTTTATGCCTGAAATTATAACTATGAGAATTTCCTTAGTGAAGATTTGCTGGTGACCAACTCTGTTTTTGTTTGTCTGTAAAGGCCTTTATTTGTCTTTTTTTTTTTTTTGAGATTTAATTTATTTATTTAATAGAAGACACAGCGAGAGAAGGAACACAAGCAAGGCGAGTGGGAGAGGGAGAAGCAGGCTTCCCGCTGAGCAGGGAGCCGGATGCGGAACTCGATCCCAGAACCCTGGGATCATGACCTGAGCTGAAGGCAGACGCTTAACGACTGAGCCACCCGGTGCCCCTTTATTTATTCTTCTTAAGGCTATTTTTGTATAGGACTCTACATTGGCCATTACTTTTCTATACAACATTGAGGATCTCATTCTGCTGCTTTTTTGTTTCCTTTGTTGCTGTTGACTGTCAGTCAGTCTAGCTCTTCTGAAGTTAATTTGTCTTTATTCTTAGATGCTTTTTTAATTTTATTTTTTAAAAAATATTTTATTTATTTGACAGAGAGAGAGGGAGACAGAGTGAGCACATGAGCGGGGGCAGAAGGAGAAGGAGAAGCAGGCTCCCCACTGACCAAGGAGCTTGGTGTGGGACTCGATCCCATGACCCTGGGATCATGAGCTGAGCAGTTGCTTAACCAATTGAGCCACCCAGGCGTCCCAATTCTTTTTTAAAAAGATTGATTTAATTATGTGAGAGAGAGAGGGAGAATGCGCACGAACATGAACAGGGAGAGTGACTTAGGGAAAGAATCCCAAGTAGGTTCCGTGCTGTGTGCAGAGCCCAGTGCAGGGCTGGATCTCAGCCCTGAGGTCATGACTTGAGCCAAAATCTAGTCTGTCGTTTAACTGACTAAGCTGCCCAGGTGCCCCTATTCTTAGATGTTTTTAAGATTTTTTGTCTTTGCTATTTTTTAAAAGATTTTATTTATTTATTTGACAGAGAGAGAAAGATCACAAGCAGGCAGAGAGGCAGGCAGAAGAGAGGGGGAAGCAGGCTCCCTGCCGAGAGCAGAGAGCCCAATGCGGGGCTTGATCCCAGGACCCTGAGACCATGACCTCAGCCGAAGGCAGAGGCTTAACCCACTGAGCCACCCAGGCACCCCTGTCCTTCTATATTGTTATGATAAATTTAGTTGTGTATTTGTTGTTTTTATCTATTCTTCTTGGAGTACATTAGGTTCCTTGAATCTGTGTATTGGTGTTTTCCGTTATTTTGGATAATTATCAGTCATTCTCTCTACACATACTACTTCTGCTCCATTTATCTTCTCTCCTACTGAAGGCTGATTAAATGCAGGTTAGACCTTTTCCCCTGTTACATTTTGCATCTTTTGTTTCTCTTAGCTGGGCTCTGGCTTCTGATCTGCTTTCTAGTTTATTTGTTCTGTCTTTAATTTCCTTTGAAACATGTCCAGCGAGTTTCGAATACTGTTATTATGTCTTCTATTTTAAAAAATTTAATTTTTTTCTTTATTTAGTTGTTTGTTTTAAATCATTTAACAGGTTTATCCCTAACAAAAATGAACAGATGCTTGGCACTTCTGGGAAACAATACAGTTTTGCAAGGGTTTATTGAATTTATGTTAACTGAGAGAAAGGATTTGACAAGTTTTCTTTATTCTGACGTTAGCATGTTTCTGTCCTGTAAACCCCTTCCTTGCTCTGTCCCTGATGGTGGCAGAAGATGAACACAGACAGCTTTGCAGCTTAGAGGCAGGTGATTTCTGATGACAAAAAAAAAAAAAAAAAAAAAAAAGATTCCGAAGGGTGTTAGTAAGAAAGGAGCATGCATGATCCTGAGTGACAGTGGTCCTCGTATCTTTATTTTTATGTGTACTTGTGATAATAAGGACTCTTTAAAGGATGTGGCCCTGCTTGGCTTCTTGCCTGGATCTTAGAGTGATACTGTTTGCTAGATCTCTTTTTGTTGTTTCCTATTTTCTTCACACATTTCAAGCTTGTATTTCATTTCTTTAAATACAGGAAGGGAGACAATTTTTCAAAATGGCCACCAGAATTACCATACTCTTGGGTAGGGATATCCATGCTGTCTCTCGGTTTGATCATGTGACACACTTTGGTTAGTGGGGAAGTAGCAAACTTGTAAGAAAAGGCATCAAAATGGCTAGTGCACTAGGGCTTGTCTTCTCATCCTATTGGCGATGCTTTGTTAGTATGCGAACAGACCTGGGCTAGCCTGTTGGAAGACGATGGGACATGTAGAAGGAAACTCCAGCAATTCCAACCATTCCAGGCATCCTAGCGGTTCCAGACATGGGTGAGGCCATCCTAGTCCATCCAGCTCCAGCTGAGTTGCCCAGACCAGAAAATGCTCCCAACTAACCCAAATTCATGAGTGATAAAAATGTTTGTTGTTTGGAGCCCTTCTCTCTCTGCCTCTGCTCCTCCTTCTTGTGCTCTCTCTCTCTATCTCTCTCTGTGTCAAATAAATAAATAAATAACATCTTTAAAAAAATGTTGTTTTAAGCCATTGAATTTCAGATGGTTTGTCATTTAGAAAAAGCTGACACACATAGTAAGCATAGTTTGAAAAAAAACTTGTCAGTAAATTAGTAAATTCCATATTTGTAGTCTTTGTGAGTCTATTTCTCTGAATATTTTTCTCCTGCTGATTCTCACTCTTGGTGCCTTGTTTCCCTGTGTGCTTGTCATTTATGAAATTTTTAAAAAGATTTTTTAGTTTTAATTTTTATTATGTATTTATTTTTTAGATTTTATTTTGTTATTTTTAAAAAAGACTTATTTATTTATTTGAGGGGGGGCAGAAGAAGGGGAGCAGACTCTTCACTGAGCAGGGAGCCGAACAGGGGGCTCTATCCCAGGACCCTGAGATCATGACCTGAGGCGAAACCAACAGTCGCTTGCATAGGCAACTGAGCCACCAAGTGCCCCCCATTTTTTCATTTTTAAGTAATCTTTGTACCCAGTGTAGGGCTCTAACTTACAATCCTGCTTTCAAGAGTCATATGCTCTACTGATTGTACCCACAGGTACCCCTGTGTTTATTATTGTTGACTGTGTAATATTCATTTATTTTTTTCTATGCCAAATCTGAACTGTAAAATGATAGTTCTCTTAATTTATTTTTAAAGATTTTATTTATTTATTTTTTTAAGTAGGGTTCACACCCAGCATGGAACCCAACGAGGGGCTTGAACTCATCACCCTGAGATGAAGATCTGAGCTGAGATCAAGAGTTGGATGCTTAACTGACGGAGCTACCAGGTGCCCCTGAAGATTTCATTTTTAGGTAATCTCTACACCCTACATGGGACTTAAGTTTACAACCCTGAGATCAAGGGTCACATGCTCTACTGACTGAGCCAGCCAGTTTTCTTAAGTTTAATTAACAGATTTAATGCAACCCCCTAACTAAAAAAATTTTGACAAAATGATTCTAACATTCAGTTTAAAGAAGAAGTTAACAGCTACAGCAAAGGTGAAATGTTCTAGAAAAAAGTCACTGAAAGTTTCAGAAACTAGTCTTACTAAGTATTTTGGTATAACGATTATAACAACTTGGGCTGGTGCCACAAGAGAAATAACTATTAATGGGACAGAGGAAGGCTGAGTAATAGACTTGATCATAGGTAGGAAATGATGGGAAACAAACCACAGAAAAGGGAGCGATTCTTTCATAAATGAGATTTAGCTATTGATTGGCTTGGAGGGGAAAAATATGATTCATATCTTATATAGATTTTATCTCCTTTGTTGACCATAATGGAAACCGGAGAATCAAGGCTTGAATGATAGTTTATGTTGGAAGTCTGAGCTCAGTAAGTCTTGCAGAACCAATTGTTGGTTTTGGTGTGTGAGCTGGAGGAAGCATGTCTAGGTATCTGCTCTACATACAGGAGCATGTGTGAGGATGTGTGTGTATGTATGAGTACTTATTCATTATAATATGCAAAATAGTAATGATTAGAATTACCATTGGTAATCAACCTGGAATAGTCCAATTAATTTTGGTGCATTCATATAATATCATACCAAACTATAAAATATTGTATTAGCTAGGGGCACCTGGGTGGCTCAGTAGGTTAAGCATCTGACCTCAGGGTGGTAAGATTAAGCCCAGTGTGGGGCTTCATGCTCAGTGGGGAGTCTGCTTCTCTCCTTCTCTTTTGGCATGCGCCTGGGTGGCTCAGTTGATTGGGCATCTGACTGTTTATTATGGTTCAGGTTGTGATCTCAGGGTTGTGGGATTGAGCCTCGAGTTGGGCTCCCCCCCTCAGCTTAGAGTCTGCTTGAGATTCTATTTCTCCCTCTCCCCCACCTCGCCCTCAGCCCCTTCCCCCACTCATGTGCTCTCTCCCTCTCAAATAAACAAAATCTTCAAAAATAAATAAATAAATATTTTATCAGCTATTAAAAAGAATGTCTAAGATTAATATGTATTGATTTAAAAAGATGTCTCAGAGAAATCCATAAAACTGTGATTTCTGTGGTTCCTGGGTGGCTCAGTCATTAAGAGTCTGCATTTGGCTCGAGTCATGATTCCAGAGTCCTGGGATGGGGCTCCCTGCTCAGCGGGAAGCCTGCTTCTCCCTCTCTTACTCCCCCTGCTTGTGTTCCTTCTCTCTCTGTGTCTATCTCTGTCAAATAAATAAATAAAATCTTTAAACAATAATAACAAAATTGTGATTCCCTTTTTTGTGAAATAAATAGAATGTATATATATGCAACTTAAGTGTGTACATGTGTAGATGCCATCCAGTGCCCTAGGGCTCTGGAGTTAAGATTCCTTTTAATATTTAATATCTTCTCAACATCTTCCAAGAATATCTTAAAAAATTTTTTTTAAAGATTTCTGGGGCGCCTGGGTGGCTCAGTGGGTTAAAGCCTCTGCTTTCGGCTCAGGTCATGATCCCAGGGTCCTGGGATTGAGCCCCGCATCAGGCTCTCTGCTCAGCGGGAAGCCTGCTTCCTTCTCTCTCTCTCTCTCTGCCTGCTTCTCTGCCTACTTGTGATCTACCTCTGTCAAATAAATAAATAAAATCTTAAAAAAAATTTTTTTAAAAAGATTTCATTTATTTATTTGACAAAGAGCGGGAGAGAGAGGAAGAGAGAGCACAAGCAGGGGGAGCAGCAGAGGGAGAGGGAGAGGGAGAGGCAGGCTCCCCACTAACCTGGGAACCCTATGCAGGGCTTTTAAAAAGATTTATTTATTTATTTGACAGAGAGAGATAGCGAGAGAGGGAACACAAACTGGGGGAGTGGGAGAGGGAGAAGCAGGCTCCCCGCTGAGCAGGGTGCCCAATGCAGGGTTCAATCCCAGGACCCTGGGATCATGACCTGAGCCAAAGGCAGATGCTTAATGACTGAGCCACCCAGGCGCCCCCATTAACATTTTTTAAAAAAGGATTTTATTTATTTATTTATTTGAGAGAGAGAGAGAGAGCACAAGTAGGGGGAGAGGAAAAAGGAGAGATAGAGGTAGTAGTCGACTTCCCATTGAGTGGGGAGCCTGACATGGGGCTCGATCCCAGGACCTCAAGATTATGACCTGAGCCACAGTCAGAGGCTTAATTGACTGAGCCACCCTAGTGGTCCCCTCCACCCACAATATCTTTAAAGAAAGCAAAGACAGCGAAGTTCCAGTGTCTTGCTCTCATTAAATGCTTGTTCTCTGCTTCTCATCTTGCAACCTTAAGTGTTGTCTCTTTTTTGTTTCTATATTATTTAAATATTATACCAAAAGAGTTGTAATGCATCTTCTTTTCCATATAGTTCCCCTTACTCTATCTTTAGTATAGGCTTATATGGACTGATCTTATTAAAAGTTGGGGCTATTAAAGAGGGGCTGTATATGAACAGAAGTCAGTAAGCAGTAAAAAACTTTGTGTATTCTCTCTATGCCTATTATTTCTACTGCCTATTCATGTATTAGGTAATATATCCCTAGTACCTGGCTACTGATAACTTCTCCCTAGCCTGTTTTATCCTCAGTCTCACTTCCCCCATGTCTCTTTTTTTTTCTTCTTTTACATAAAGAGCCCCCAATACCCTTAAAATTTATGTTCATTTTCCACATAGTTTTAGGCCTCTAGGACTCATCCATTAGACTTTCATTGCTACCTACCCTCAAATGTCCAAAATGTTTTAAAAACCAAGATGTTCCGTTGAATAAACAATAATCTTTGGGCCTTCACCTTTACCTTTGAAGAATGGCTGAAGTTTAGAAGTATATTCTGCAATCTCTTTAAGGCAATCATAGTTATAAGTATGCCTTCCCTCCCTTGCCAGTCTTTGTAAACAGGAGGGAGCAGTATACAATTTATGTCCCTATTTATGTGAATAGTGGTGTCACTTACCTTCTTTTATAGGGAGAATTATTGGCCATCAGATTTTATGTTGAAATAGCCTCTTTCCTTATAAATAGATATGTATGTGTGCATGAGTTTATCTCTACATGCATTTTTGTGTACCTACAACATTACTACATAGAGAGTAGAGACTCTAAAGGATGACCTGCTGATATGGTAGAGATTTTCCTTAAAAAAGGGGGGGGGAGTGGGACGCCTGGGTGGCTCAATTGGTTAAGCAGCTGCCTTCGGCTCAGGTCATGATCCCAGCGTCCTGGGATCGAGTCCTGCATCGGGCTCCTTGCTCAGCAGGGGGCCTGCTTCTCCCTCTGCCTCTGCCTGCCACTCTGTCTGCCTGTGCTCGCTTTCTCGCTCTCTCTCTCTCTGACAAATAAATAAATAAAATCTTTAATAAAAAAAAGGGGGGGCCTAGATTTACTATAGCACTTGAGCAAACAGATGTCAGAAGCTGCAAAGTGCTAAGTCAGAGATCAGTGGTTTTCTTTTTTCTTTTTTTTTTTTTTTAAGATTTTATTTATTTATTTGACAGACAGAGATCACAGGTAGGCAAGAGAGGCAGGCAGGGAGAGAGAGGAGGAAGCAGGCTCTCCGCAGAGCAGAGAGACCAATGTGGGGCTCGATTCCAGGACCCTGGGATCATGACCTGAGCTGAAAGCAGAGGCTTTAACCCACTGAGCCACCCAGGCACCCCAATCAGTGGTTTTCCAAGTGCCTTCCCAGGAGCTTTTGTGGATTGGGAAAGCCCCGTTAGGGCATTGGGGGTCAAAGGTGAGGCTAAAGAGGAGAAAAGGCAACAGCCATCCCAACCAGGTCAGCTCTTACTCTCTTTTACATATTAGGACACCAATAAAGTTTTGTCTATAAAGTGAGTTCTGAGGCTAGAAAAAAGTCTGGAGTGATTGCCTTAAAACGTGGGTCTGCAAACTGCAGCCCACAGGTCAAATCTGGGCTGTAGGGTTTGTTTCTGTACAGCCTATGAGCCAGGGATGGCTTTTACATTCTTAAGGAGATGTTAAAAAAAAAAAAAAAAGGAAGAAGAATATATGAGAGAGACCATATGGACTCTGCAAACCCTAAATTATTTACTGTTTGTCTCTTTACAGGGAAAAGTTTTTTGGCCCCTTTTGTGGTGGTGGCACTATTTGAAGAGGCTAAAAATGTAAAACTAGCTCAACACACAGGGAAATACTTCAGTAAAGCATATGTATTACTTAAGATTTGGTTCAGCTGCAAGTAGAGGAAACCCCCAAATATCAGTAACTGAGGGAAGATACAAGTTTATTTCCCATCTGAGAATGTGAATGGTTTTCAGTGCTGTAATGTTCAGAAACTCCCTGGGTCAGAAACTCAGGCTCTGTCTTATGGCTCCACCCTGAGTTACTTTAATTCCCAGGGTCACCTCTTGGTCTACAAGATGATTGTTGGAACTCTAGCCTCTATACTTGCATTCCTGCCAGCAGGAAGGAGGAAATCAAAGAAAATGGAGCATTCCGCGTCCACTTTTATCTCATTGGTTAGAATTTAATTATATGCACATCTAGCTGCAATGGAGACTGGGAAGTGTAGTTTTGATTCTGGGCAGTCCTGTACCCAGCTGACAATTTGGTATTCTATTACTATAGAAGAAGCAGAGACTAGATATTAGAGTTCTCTATAACAGCAGAGACCATCGACTCATTTATTTCTTTATTTGTTCAGCCTCCTACTTTATGGCAGGTAACTTGCTAATCATTGAAAACATAAATTAGATAGAATTCATAGTCTGGAATCTTATTATTATTTTTGATGGCTCCTAATGGTTTTTGCAGTCTTACGGTCTTTGACTTATTCCATGTAATGTTAGCTTATTTCTTTTCTTTTCTCTTTCTTTCTTTCTTGTCTTGCACAGAGCCACGTTTTTGACCACTGTCAATCATGCATGTAGAAGGCATTATTCGCTTTTTTGTTTTTTACACTTAAGAATTCTTAAAAAAATGTTTAAAAAAGATTTTATTTATTTATTTGTCAGAGAGAGAGAGAGAGCACAAGCAGGGGGAGCTTCAGGCAGAGGGAAATGTGGGCTCCCCAATGAGCCAAGAGGCGAATGTGGGACTCAATCTCAAGACCCTGGGAAGAGGACCCCAGCATAAGGCAGATGCTTAACCGACTGAGCCACTCAGGCATCCCTATACATTAGAGTTCTAATGAATAGTGTCTGAGCAAAGTGCATGGAGTTCTTTGTCTTCCTGGTGTTAGCATTAGTATCTTTGTTTGTTTGTTGTGGTTTTATTATGGCCTGGGGACAAAACCAGTGGGCAGAAAGAGCTGCCTCAACATTAGTATCTTTGAATGATTCTCTAGGAATCTGTAATTCCAGAAGTAGCATTGACAGAGCCACAGCAGTCCTGTACTGGGAGGTGAAACAAAAAGTCTGGAGTAGGAGTAAATGGGGTCTTTTATTTTTCACTATATACAGATTTGCATTAGACCAATATCCATTCACTAAATGAATAAACCCCAGCATGCTCCATGACTACTAGATACATTTACAGGTTAATCTCTGGGTCAGCTGGACAATTTTCTGGGAATCTTTTGCCTTAAATGTATGGTGTGCGGGTTGGGGCTTTTATCCTTTTCTAGGTTGATTCTAAGCTCTGATAACAGTGAAGAGTATTGGAGGGGAGACTGTTTAAAGTGATCAAGAATTTTTGTTTAATATATGGTTTATTCATAGGTTTAATCAAACTTGGGTGTTTTCTCTCATTAAAAATCCCTTAAGCCAGTGAAATATTTTGGAATATTATTTCTTGTTTATGAGGCTTATTTTGATTAAATGCATATCGTACTTCTGGGCACTTTGTATTCCCAGATCACTTTATGGCTACTGCTGTTGTTTTTTCAGTAATGTGGGCTTTCAGTGATTTTCCTTTGTTTCCTCTTGCTTTTGTTTTTTTTTTTTTTTAAAGATTTTATTTATTTATTTGACAGACAGAGATCACAAGTAGGCAGAGAGGCAGGCAGAGAGAGAGAGAGAGGGGAGGAAGCAGGCTCCCCGCTGAGCAGAGAGCCCGATGCGGGGCTTGATCCCAGGATCCCGGGATCGTGACCAGAGCCCAAGGCAGAGGCTTTAACCCACTGAGCCACCCAGGCGCCCCTTGCTTTTGTTTTACATTGCCTTCTGAAGTGTTTCTATGATCCATCAGGTCAGCTCCCAGATTAGAGATGTACGAGTCAGGAAGAAAAATGTAACCAACTCCTGGAAATCAGTGCTGAGTGGGCATCACTTTTATAGCTGATAAATTTAATCCCAGAAATATCCTGAGTTCTTAAAAATGGCTAATGCTTTTCAGAAAGCAGTTGTATCAGGACATTAAAAAAAATTAAACATGATTAATCTAGACCCGTAATTTTAAATATTTGTGGTGATTTAAAGAACATCAATTATTTATTAAACACAACTATTTATTTATTTATTTGTAAATTTCATGTATAGCTGACATACAATATTATGTTAGTTTCAGGTATATGACATAATGATTAGACATTTATATATATAAAAAAGTGATCACCACAATGACTCTGGTTACTATTTGTCATCATACAAAGTTATTACAATATATTGACTATATTTCCCATGTTGTACTTTATATCCCTGGGACTTATTTATTTTATAACTGGAAGTTTGTACGTCTTAATCGCCTTCACCTATTTCATCCATCTCCCCACCTGCCTTCCCCCTCGGCAACCGCCAGTTTGTTTTCTATATTTATGAAAGAGTTTGTTTTGTTTTGTTTGTTTAGGCTCCATGTGTAAGTCAAATCATGTAGTATTTGTCTTTGAATTATTGAATTATTTCACTGAGCATCTTGGTCCATCAATCGTTTTTTTTTTTTTTTTTTTTAAGATTTTATTTATTTATTTGACAGAGAGATCACAGAGAAGCAGGCAGAGAGAGAGGAGGAAGCAGGCTCCCTGCTGAGCAGAGAGCCTGATGCGGGGCTTGATCCCAGGACCCTGAGATCATGACCTGAGCCGAAGGCAGAGCCCTAACCCACTGAGCCACCCAGGTGCCCCATCAATCTTTTTTTTTAATGGCTGAATTCTATTCCATTATGTGCCTATACCTTAATCTACATATCTCACATTTTTTTTTTTACATCTCTGACATCTTCGTTATCCATTCATCTATTGATGGACACCTAGGTGGCTTTCATATCTTGGCTATTGTACTATTCTTTTTTTTTTTTTAAGATTTATGTATTTATTTTGAGAGAGTGAGAGAGAGAGAGAGAGCGCAGTGGGGAAGGGCAGAGGGAGAGGGAGAGAGAAAGTCCCAAGCAGACTCTTCGCTGAGCATGGAGCTGTGCATGGGGCTTGATCCCGCGACCCTGAGATCATGACCTGAGCGGAAACCAAAAGATGCTCAACTGACTTTGCCACCCAGGTGCCCCTCATTTTTTTAAAAGATTTTATTTATTTATTTGACAGACAGAGATCATAAGTAGGCAGAGAAGCAGGCAGAGAGAGAGGAGAGGAATCAGGCTCCCTGCGGAGCAGAGAGCCCTATGTGAGGCTCGATCCCAGGACCCTGAGATCAGAGGCCTTACCCACTGAGCAACCCAGGCATGCCCCCCCCCCTTTTAAAAAAATAATCTCTATGCCCAACTCTATGCTCAAGTTCACAGCCCTGAGATCAAGAGTCACATGCTCCACCAACTGAACCAGCTGGGTGCGCATTGTCTAATATGTCTAATATCTAAAATAATGCTGCAATGAACAAGGAGATGTATATATTCTTTCAAATTAGTGTTTGTTTGTTTTTTTTATTTGGGGAAATACTTAGAAGTGGAATTGCTGGATTGTATAGTATTTCTACTTTTAATTTTTTGAAGAACCTTCATACTGTTTTTCACAGTGGCTACACCAATTTACTTTTCCACCAGCAGTGCACGAGGATTCCCTTTTCTCAACATCTTCACAAGTACTTGTTATTTCTTGTCTTTTTGGTACTAGCCATTCTGACAGGTGTGATTTAAGATCTCATTGCGGTTTTGATTTGCATTTGCCTGATCATGAGTGGGGTTGAGCATCTTTTCATGTGGCTCTTGGCCATCTCTGTGGCTTCTTTGGAAAAATGTTTATTCTGGTCCTCTGCCCATGTTTTATTCAGATTGTTTGGTTTTGGTTGAGCTGTGTGAGTTCTTTATGTATTTTGGTTATTAACCCCTCATTGGATATATCATTTGCAAATATCTTCTCCCATTCAGTAGATTTCCTTTTTGTTTTGTTGATGGCTTCCTTCCTGCTACAAAAGCTTTTTAGTTTGATGTAGTCTCAATTGTTTATTTTTGCTTTTGTTGCCCTTCCCTGTGAAGACAAATCCCCCCCCAAATTTGCTGACTGATGTTAAGAGTTTACTGCCTTTGTTTTCTTTTAGGAAATTTATGGTCTCAGGTGTTACATTTAGGTCTTTAATCCATTTTTTAAAAAAATTATTTATTTGACAGACAGAGATCACTAGCAGGCAGAGAGAGGGAAGGGAAGCAGGCTCCCCAATGAGCAGAGAGCCCGATGCAGGGCTCAATCCCAGGACCCTGGGATCATAACCTGAGCCGAAGGCAGAGGCTTTAACCCACTGAGCTACCCAGGCACCCCAGGTCTTTAATCCATTTTGAGTTTATTTTCATATGTGGTGTAAGAAAGTGGTTCAGTTTCATTTTTTTGCATGTGGCTATTAAACACAGCCCTTTAGAAATGCTATTTATTTTCTTTTTTGTGGAATAAGAATAAAAGTAATATGAAATTACCTCAAATATTTCCATATGAAATATCATTTTACTATGGTTAAGCCCAAAGTGGTTTTATTAACTAAAACAGTACTATATAATGTTCTAGCCCAAGCTTCAACCCTTTCGGACCTGAATATTTGTTCTCCTTCCCCCTTCCTCTCAATGTCAACCTAGCTTACAGGGCCCGCCTGAGTTTATAGATGCTCTCTTTTGGAAGGTTGTGATAACAAATATGTAGATCTACAGTGTCTGCTTTGTGGTGCCTTGGCGCAGGGCAAAACCTGCCCAGGCTCCCTCCTGGTGTGGCCCTACCGAGAAACGTGCTTTCCTGGATGTTTGTATAGCTTCTGCAGGTGTGAGCTGAAGAACATCTGCTCTCCTGAGTGCGTACAAGAATCTATGTAGTGGGAACCCCAGTCTTGTGGTGATTAGTGTCGTAGACAGAAGGAACTTTCTTTCTCCTTCTCTTTCTCTCTTTCCCCCCCTTTCTTCTCCCCCTTCTTCTCCCCTTTCTTTTCCTCCTCCCCCTCCTTCTTCTTTTTAAAAAGATTTTATTTATTTATTTGACACAGAGAGAGAAAAAGAAAGAAAGTACAAGCAGGGAGAGGGGGAGGCAGAAGGAGAGAGAGAGGGAGAAGCAGAATTCTGCTGAGCAAGGAGCCCTATGTGGGGCTCGATGTGGGACTCAAAGTGGGGCTTGATCCCAGAACCATGGGCTTATGACCTGAGCAGAAGGCAGACACTTAACTGACTGAGTTGCCCCTTTCCTCCTCTTTCTTGCTTTATCTGTTTTTCCTCCTTTCTTCTTCCTTCATAGTCAGTATTGTTGCTTTCCTTAAAAATTCAAAACCTGGGGTGCCTGGGTGGCTCAGTGGGTTAAGCCTCTGCCTTCAGCTTGGGTCAAGGTCTCAGGATCCTGGAATCGAGCCCTGTGTCAGGCTCTCTGTTTAGCAGGGCCTGATTCCCTCCTGCCACCCCCCGGCCCCACCGCCTGCCTCTTGGCCTACTTGTGATCTCTCTCTGTCAAATAAATAAATAAAACTTTAAAAAAAATTCAAACCGGCGTTACGGGAATTTTCTAATATACAAAATTTGAAAGTATAAATTAGGACTCATATATCTACCAACTATCTTTAATAATTGTTAACATTTATCATATTTGCTTTATATTTCTCTATTTCAATTAAAAATCTATTTGTGGTAAAACATGTGTAATGTAAAATTTACTATTTTAAGCTTTTAAAATTTTACTAAATTTTATTTTAGCTTTTTTTTTTTTTAAGATTTTATTTATTTATTTGACAGAGAGAGATCACAAGTAGGCAGAGACGCAGACAGAGAGAGAGAGAGAGAGAGGAGGAAGCAGGCTCCCCGCCGACCGGAGAGCCTGATGCGGGACTCGATCCCAGGACCCTGAGATCATGACCTGAGCAGAAGGCAGAGGCTTAACCCACTGAGCCACCCAGGCACCCCTAGCTTTTTTTTTTTTTAATTTATTTATTTGTCAGAGAGAGAGGGAGAGAGCGAGTGAGCACAGGCAGAGTGGCAGGCAGAGGCAGAGGGAGAAGCAGGCTCCCCGCCGAGCAAGGAGCCGGATGTGGGACTCGATCCCAGGATGCTGGGATCATGACCTGAGCCGAAGGCAGCCGCTTAACCAACTGAGCCACCCAGGCATCCCTTATTTTATCTTTTTAAAGGAAATTCTTTTTTTTTTTTTTTT
>PISX010012055.1:0-62245 GCA_004024625.1 Mellivora capensis
TGTAGGCAGGCTGGAATCATAGGGCACAAGCTGAAGCTGTATATACACAAGGGGATTTCTTCTCTGCTTCTCTCTGCGTCTTTCCTCTGCCCATATCTGCCCATTGCCCTCTGCCTGCCACTCCCCATCTCTACTCCTTGGAAAGGCTTAACCCTTTTTCCAGGTCCTTCCAAATGATTAAGTCAGACTCACCCAGATTATGCGGGGTAACTGCCTTACTTAAAATTGACTGATTAAAGGATTTAATCACATCTGCACAATCCCTTCACAGCAACACCTAGATTACTGTCTGAATGAAAAAGTGGGGAATGAAGCCTAGCCAAGTTGACACATCAAAAACACTAACACAGTCCACCCTTTGTCAAGTAGAGACCTAACATATCTTTCTAGATCATACTTAATCTCCAAATAAAGATGAAAGCTAAGTCTTATTTCTTCCCACAATGATACAACTCTCCTACATACATCTGAAAACATGCTAACCTTTTCCCCAGAAGAGGATACAAAGCTCTTGGGTGATAATTCACTCCTCTCCCTTGACATCCTATAATTTAAATACTGAGATAATAAAGCTATCCATCATGTTAAATGATTAGAGGATAAGATAAGAGGAGCAAACCAAAAATATTAGGGTGAAGCATACACAAACATAATCAAGTCAAATAAAAAAGACATGCTGATAACTACTGCAGTCTTTATGTCTACAACTGGTCACATGGTCATATGATATGGCTATCTTCCTCTACTACCCACTTCATATTCCTAACATCCTCAACAAGCACCTCATCTGGTCAGGGTTTTTTACCTAGTGGGTTGGCCCAAACCTTCATTCTTGAAGAGCGTGGACTATTAGCAGTCCTGCTTAAATTGAGTTGTGATAATTTTTAATTGACTTTAATCATAGGACATGGAAGTAATAAAAGATGCCTAGAGAATTACCTGTACCTCAGACATACTCTTCATTACTCCCATTATATAGCAGCAAGACAATTTCTCCTTTGCAGTCAGAATAAATCACCCAGCCAGAACAGTAATTCCCATTTTTGCTTGTTGATTTAGCATGAGGAGCCCAAAATGGCCTAGTGAAAGTCTCAACTTCTAGTTCAGTGGAATAATAGTTCACTGGTGAAAGATTCTTACGTTTGGATCTAAGATCTCTATATCGGCAGAGCCAAAAACATGTGATGAAAAGCAGAACTTTTGTTAATGGAACATTAGGAGTAGTGAGTGGAGCAATTTATATTTTCATCCCTTGATTCATGCACCAGTGAATCCTGTGTATGGGAGAAATAGTGCCACATACTGAATGCTGATTTAGAGCAGATACTTCATCCTGAAGGACATTGTCTCAGCCCCACAAAGCATTGCCACCTAGTTGGTGTGATAACTGAGTCTTCAAAAGGCCATTCCACCATTTTATCAGATGGTTGTTTCAGAATGATAAGGAACATGATAAGACCATTGAATTCCATAAGCCTGAGCCCATTAGTAAATTTCATTTGCTGTGAAAGGAGTTTGTTGGTAAGAAACAATGCCATGTGGAATACTTTGATAGTATGTAAGGCATTCTGAAAGTCTCTAATATTAGACAAGCCCACTGCTGTGGTTGGGGTGATTGATCCTGATTACCAAGGGGAAATTGGGTGCTACTACACAATGGGCAATGAAGAATATATCTGTAATACAGGAGATCCTCAAGGGTATCTCTTCATATTCTAACGTCCTGTAATTAAACTCAATGGAAAACTTCAGCAGCCCAAGTCAGCTAGGAATGAGTGGCCTACACACTTTAGGAATGAAGGTTTGGATCACTCTACTGGTCAATAAGCCATAACCTCCAGGCAAATGACCATATCAAAATCTGAGGTGTTTTGCAGGTTATATGTACTATAACCATAATAAACATCTATTCCATACAAACAAAGCAGGCTAATGAAAATTAGCTTGCCATCAGGTAGCTAGCTGTTCACCCTGTGAATGGTGCCATTTTGGAGGCTCACTGTTGGTCTGTGCTGCTGGTTCTTTGGGCACTCAGCAGTGACTATAGCCAGCTTCGCCGTGGTGAGTGTAAGAAAATGTTGCTGAGTCCATGTATAATTGTATAATTTCCACTAACTCATAATCCATTGAACGGTTCATCCTAGCCACTTGAATTTTAAAATCTTTCTTTGCTGAGGTCACCCTTTGGTAAACATTCACAAATATTCACGTTTGGGTTTTGTTTTTTGTTTGTTTTGTTTTGCCCAGAGAGGTCTATCTAAACAACCTTTTCCCCTAGACATTCTTTTTACTAATTTTACTATCATACTCTTTCTAATAAGTCTATGACCCTCAGCCAAACCATTAGCCACAGCCAATGAATTGATATAGGCTCATGCTATTGATATAGACTCTGGCAATTTCTCCTTTCAGACTAAATGAACAACTACATATACTACTCAGAAGGAAGTTCTTCCTAAAAGGAGAGTTTTCTTTCACCACTCTTATTCCCGACTTCTTCTACCTTCATGGAAGGTACTACAGTGCTGCAGTGGTACACTTTCAGGTGGTGCTTACATGTCAAGAATCATTTGTAAACCAGGCCTAAGGGTTTTTGTTTGTTTTGTTTTGTTTTGTTTTGTTTCCTCAATCAACTAGGTGTAGGAACTCCTGTAGCGGGTGGGGGAGGGTGAGGTGGTTACTTTCCTTGATCTTCTTAGGGTCCCTGGCTGAATCTGAAAATTAACAGACATATTAACAGGAGAAAATCATACAAATTTATCTAATGTAAATTTTGTGTTAAACAAGAGCCTTCATAAGGAAAAGAAAACCAAAACAAACAAAACAGTTAAATCTGAGTATTTTTATGCTAGGTTTGATGTAGAGTTGATACTGATGTAGAAATATAAATAGGTCAAAGAGTATGATTTAAGTATAATAAACTGAGGAAAACTTAGCAAGGCCTGTTTATTCAGATTCTTCTCAGTGTCTCTTTGTCTTCGGAGATGAGGTTGCTCCTTTCCTCTGGGTATAGGGAGGGCACATCTCACAACGTTTTATAACTTATTTTAGGAGAGAAATGCTTCTGCTATTTTCTCAAACATCCTCAGCTTAAAATTACTCAGGATGCCAAGGAGCCATATTTTGGGGTAGTGTGTCTTGAAACCCCATCATTTCCCATGAGACCGCAAGTGTGACCTGAGAGGGAGAAGAAATTCTAGCTGTGGACAACAGTCTTAGACTGTGCCCATAGTTTCTGTCCTCTCCTGACTACAGATTTTGGACTTGCTTAGCCAACTTCCACAAAAGTGTGGGCCAGTTACTTGTAATAATTCTATACCTGTCTGTCTGTCCATCCAGCTATCCTGCTGGTTCTATTTTGCTGATTGAACTCAAGATTCTTACGACACACAACTTCTTTCAGTTACTCAATGAACACTAGTGTAGGTGCTATTGTGAGGAATTTTGGCAGATTTAATTAATTAAGGTCCCAAATCAGTTGATTTTAAGAAAAGGAGATTATCCTGGGTGAGTCTGACCTAACCATGTGAGCCCTAAAAGGGACTAGGCTTTTCCTGGAAAAGGAGATTTGAAGTATTAGAAGGTTTTAGAAAGGAAATTCTTCATTGCTGACTGGAAACTATAAGGGGGGCACATGGTAAGGAATTGAGCGAGTCTCTTTCGAGCCAACAAAAATGCCTGGCTAATGGCCAACAAAGAAACAAGGAGCTCAGTCATGGAGTCACAGGAAATAAATTCTACCAATAACCTGAGGGTGCAGGGAAGGGAATATTGCTCTAGTGGAGTCTCCAGAGAAGAACTCAGACTAGATGACATCTTGAATATGGAACACTGAACAAAGAATCTAAGTTAGCCATTCCTGAACTTCTGGCCATCCAGAACTGTGAAATAATAAATGGCTTGTTGTGTTAAGCTGCTAAATTTGTGGTGATTTGTTATGCAGCAATACAGAAGTAATACAATGCCACTCCACTAACTATCTACAATTTTACTTCTATAAAATTAATTGAATCCAGTCCTATCTTAAATTTTTCAAGTAGTCTTTGGATCCTTGATTTTCCTTCTAAAGCAGATGTCCTCAACAGCACTAGAGTGAAATAGGTTTAGCCATCAGAGTTATGATCCTAATCTCCCAAATTTCCTTGAAGCCCCAGAGGTGAGTTGAGATTTAGAAAGGTAAAACCACCTCTGTAATAGCTCAGCTTTGTAGAAACACCCTGGCTTTCGAATCTGTGTGGCAGACCCTAGGTTAATGATTCACAAATCCTAATTGTCTCAGTGATGACTAACAAACTGTGGCAATTCCTTGAATAGTAAGTATCGGAAAATATTAGGAAAATTGTATCATTTTCTATTTCAAACCAAGAAACAGTCTCTTAACTGTAGAGAACAAACTGATGGTTGCCAGAGGGTTGGGGATGGGAGGATGGGTTAAATAGGTGATGGGGTTTAAGGAGTGCACTTGTGAGGAGCACCAGGTGTTGTACCGAAGTATTGAATCACTGCATTGTACACCTGAAACTAATATTGCACTGTGTGTTAACTAACTGGAATTTAAATAAAAACTTAAAAAAAAAAACTTTCAAGCTTAAAATAATCTCAAATTCCATTTGAAATTGGCATTAATTTGCCAAAATAAACTACAAGTTTTAAAAATCATTTCATTTGCAATATTATGGCTATCATTTATATTATGATTACTTAGAATGCACTAACCCCAAAGAATAGTTATTAGCAGATTTCTCTCAAAGTAAATTGAGAAATTACCTACACTGAGACAGAATCACTGATTCCTTGAAAGTACATAGAAATTCAGGAGGAACCGACCTGAGGTCTGTAATGAACTATGAACTATCAGCAATGGAGTGTAGTAGGAAAAAAATTGCCAAACTACACAAATGTAGCCTTGCAGAGATATGTATGGAGATAAATACAATCTCTGTCCAGTAACTATACACATTTTAATCAGAATTCTATTGTAGGCTTTGTGGCTGAAGAAAAATTCAAAATTTGGGGAGTTTTTCACAGACTATTAAGGTGATCAGATTATGAGAGAAATAGGAGCTTTAAAACTTGGTATTACTATTGTTCCTAATGGGGAAAAAAAGATGTTGAAAATGAATTTTTCGTAGGATTTTCTTACAATAAAGCTGTAACAAATTCTGGATATAGTACATTGCAATAAGGGAAATTATATAAAATAGAACTATATTGAAACATGATACTTTTATACTAGTATTTGTAAACATTAATGCTTTTGCTGTCCGTCTGTGAGTGCAATTTCCAGATATGAAAACACTAGGACTAAGTCATTTAGGAGCATCAGGGATTAGGATGAATTGGAAAGATACTATCCTACAGGCATTTAAATTATATATATGCATAAGCAACTGTTGCCATGTTCCATTTAGCCCACATATTGCCAAGTTTGTGTTTTAGAAATTTGATGGAAGATAGATGAAAAATGGTAAAGAGCTATTTGCCTCATATTCTGCTTCTGGATTTTTCTGAGGCCTCCTTTAACTTAGGGACAGATCAGTAAATGTAGTTATTCACCATTAATTAGTAACCGATTAATAACCACTAAGTGCTTATTAACTATTAGTAATGATTTTGGAATTCAGTGTCCAATTTTCATTTCAATGTTCTTCTCACTTACTGAACTCTCTCTTTTCCAGCCCCCAAGGTACCTTCTCACATATGCTTGGCTCCAGATCACATGGTGATGGGGACCACTAGGGTCCCTGCCAGACAACATTCCTAGGACAGAGGCAGAACCCTGTGCTGCAGACATTCTCTGGTATCTGTAATTTATCCCCCCTCTTACATCTTTTCACTTTGTCTATTAAAAGAGAGAAGGGATCCTCCAGTTCTTGTCTCATGAAGGTTTACATCTATTTTGCCTAGAAATAAACCAACCTCTTCATTTGAGTAGCAAAGATGGGGGTGGGAAAGGCACTATCATAGAAAATCATTTGCTGCACTCACTTTTCTCCTTTGTCAATCTCCCCTAATAGTTCAAAGTCCAATTGCTTTCTATTTAAAAAAAAAAAAAAAGAAATTCATGTGGAAACTACCAAGTCTTGTCTATAATGATGTTGGCTCTGTTATATGACAAAGGGACTAACACAAAAATTTGAATACTTTTTAATTTCTCTTGTTCTACCTGACATCTATAATCACTAGCCTGGAAAGAATTTTAACCAATGACATTAAGATGAAGAATTCAGCATTCCTTTAGTGAACCCTGAATTTTAGGTTTTATATATCTGTGGAATCATGCAATTTCTATAACTTAACCAGTAGTGTCCCTTGCATTCAGCCCAAAAGCATCTCAGTAGCCTGTGCCAGATGTTTCTGAGGGAGTAAAACATATAATGTACCTAATTTTGCAAAACTACACAATAGGTAGACATTTCTTTCTCACCCCAGCTGGTGATCAGTTTATGCCCTGAAGCTTAGAGATTTATAGCCCTTGTAATTTTATCCTAAACAGAGTAATTGCAGATACTCTTCCATTGCTATTATTTTAATTAGTGATGAAGACTTTGCCAAGATGTTGAATTTCAAAGTAATGAATTTCATCTGGGTAAGATCTGGTAGGTAGTTGTGACCATTTCAAGATAGTTTTATCCTCACAAATTATTTTCTTATCAATTTTGAAGTTTTTATTTATTTAGGAATTTTACCCCAGCTTATTCTAAAATTATTTAAGAAAGGTCATGCCACTGACAAGTCATTAAGTCTCTTTCCAAAAACATCAATGTCCAACAAAAGACATATACGTGTTGTTAACTTTAAAGGTAAATGTGTTTTAAAATTATCAGATGTTATTGATTTTTAACAGATAATTTGCACAAAACAATTCAGTGTGCACATGAGTATAAAATAATTTCCTTAAAGTTTTAATGTTCAGGAAGACTAAATTATAATTTAATTCATTGTGGCTTCCTTTCACCAGACATTTAATCTTGTTGAGTGTGGGTTTTCTTTTGTATTTTGATATTCCATGGAGAATGAAAAAGAAATGCTTAGGTAGAGTTGGGTTTTAAGGAATTTTCTTATAAACAAAGGTTTCTCATCAAAGACCATGATCTTATTTTTATTAAAAAAAAATATACTTTTTTAAACCCTTGGTTTTTAACAAGGGTCTGTCATAGTCAACTTAGGCCCACGGCTTGGTTATTTCATTTATAACAGGGGTGCCTTTTAATCAGCATGGATTTTCTTTGATGTTCATGTTTTTTTCTCTATAGAAATGCAGGAATTCCCCATCATCTTCTGTTTGTCCTGGCCATAAGTACTTGTGGTAGGGTACAGAATAATCACCGAAACAAATGGAGTGATAATAATAGGGAAGACGTTTGGAGCCCAAGTGCTGATCTTGTTCCCCCAATTCATATGATGAACCCAACATTAAAGCTAACTGGCTATGAAAGCTAACAAAGTGAAACTTGCAGTAGACAACCAGTGTGACTCTGCTGTTGTACTCTCTTCTGCTGAGTTCTTCACTTTATCTTTCAGGAAAACATAATCTACTCCAGAATTCCATTACCGGGCAAATGAATGAATGAATGAATGAATGTTATGTAGCTGGAAAGTAAAGAAGAAAGAAAACTCCAAAGAGAAATTTGTAACTAATTTTTTCAAAGGAAACTTAACTTTTGAATATAATTAGCAGGTTTAAACTGGACATGACCATCTAGCTTCTATTTTGAATTTTATTTCACTTATTCTTTCTTCCTAGGTAACACAAAGGTTGAAAATAAGAAGAAATATAGCATATAACATTACCTAACACAGTGGGGCAGAGAATTTTGCTAGGAGTCCATTTTCCCTTTACAGAAAACTGGAGAGAAACTTAGACTGTGCTTGTACTGATCTGAGTGTATGAAAGCCAGAGAGCTCATTTTAGGAAGCTACATTTAGTTTAAAGCCATATAAAAATTGTGATTTTTTTTGTCTTATCTAAATATAAAAAATACCAGGCTTATTATCCATCTTAAATGTTGATATATAATTTACAGATTTATGAAAGCTGAATAGTTTTATATATTTAATACAACAGTTTGGTAAAGACTTATTGGTTTGAAACCTTCTCATTTGTTAGTTTTGGCAATCTGGATAGCTTTAGGGAAGAAAAGTGGTAGACAACCTAGCTTTAGCGCTCAAGAAAAATAAAAGTACTAAGAAAAAAGATTAAAATTATATATTTCATTATAATTTTATTAAATGGAACTATAACGAACTTCATAATAATTGGCCACTTGAACTTTATATTACTAGTCCTTCTGTATACTTTACCATACATTTTCACTTCCACTCAGTTATTTTATTTTTATAACCACCATGTTAAGTAGTGGGGCAAATTTTATTGATCTTATGAAAAGAGAATAATAGTAGTACACAGCTAATACACAATAGACTTTGAGACCTGTCATTCCCATTGTATCTAACTGCTGTCCTCATATTAATTGTGTCTAAATAATTTTTTCATATAATCCATGGAGGAAAGTAAAATGTGAAAATTTAACTAATAACATGCAAAATTGGTCAAGAAGATGTTTGACCTACCCCAAATCAAAGTAATTTCCATCCTTAAAAATTTCTATAAATATAAATGATCACATTAACAGTAAAGGAAGGAAAAGATCAAATAATAATCTAAATAAATTTGTGAAATTTAAAGACCATTCATGATAACTAACAAACCAGAAATAGGAAATAACTTGTTTAACATGAGAAAAAAATGACTTTAGAAGCTGAGATTATTTGAAAACATTATTTATACATTGAAAGTCTAATGGATTCTACAGAGAAATGCTAAAATTAATTCATGAATTGGAGCCAGTGGGTTAAAAATAAATAAAGATTTATGGCCTATCCATATAGTAGCCATAAATAATGATATAATAAAATCTTAAATGGATGCTATTTATAATTGGATAGCTGAACATCAAATGCCCAGGTATGTATCTACCGAAACATATAGCAGTATTCTCCACAGAAAACTACAAAACATCTCTGACAAAAATCAAAGATATTCTAAATGTAAAGACCTATTTTATATTTTTATATTTTAGCCAGAGTCTTCCCTGCTCCCCTTCCCCCAGGGGATTTACTTAAAAACAAGTCCCGGAAACCAGCCTCAGGTAACAAAGCTCAAATACAAGGGTGGGTCAGGCCAGGTGGAGACATCCAATCAGTGGGAGGATGCATACTGTCTCCCTAGTTACCAAGGAGTATGGGCCCTGCCCTTTGGGAGCCTTTTGGGCACCAATCCTAACCAAGGTGATAGGCTGGTTCAAATGTCTACTAGGGTAAATTGTAATTCAATTGGTCACCTAACATGACTGTGCAGCTTTCTCTGTGTGTTACAGTTTCATTGGCCACCTGTGCATGGCCAGGCCTAACCACATGGCTTTTGCCCTTAAAAGCTAGTCTGCGAAACGGAGAAGGGTCACCCTCTCTTGTAAGAAGTGCGTCCCCGAACGTTCGGTTAGATTCTTGATGCTTGGTGCGAAATAAAGCTTTGCTTGGCCTTTGCTTTATATCAGTCTCGTTCCTTTAATCATGGACCCATTTTGGGGGCATAACACTAAACAAATGAAGTGATCTACTAAGTTTATTAATTAGAAATTTCAAATTTTAAAGAATGTTAATTCTTCCAAATTAACTTATATGTGTAATGGAATCAAAATTAAAAACTCACGCAGAAATTTTGGAAATTGATGCATGAATATTCTGAAATGTATGAGACTCCCTAAAGGTCAAGTGTAGTGAAGACATACTTGAAGAAGGATAAAGTTAGAGACTTACACTACCAGATATCCAGATTTACTATAATTCTACAGTATAAGAAAGTGTGCTATTGGTGCAAAAATAAGAGAAAAATACAATAAAATACAGGTTCCAGAAACAGACCCAGAATGTAAACATGGCTTGTTGATTTATAAGAAGATGCCACCAAAATGGTGTAAGAGAATGTATTGGAAAATAACTGGTACAAAATCAACAAATGGCACATGAGTGATTAGGTATCTATACTAAAAAATAATCTTGACCTTTTATTTCACAACATATAAAAATATCAATTCCACTACATATGTAATTGTGAAAGGTATATAAAGCTTTTAGAGAAAAACATATGAGAACATCTGATTTATTCTGGAATTGCCAAAGATGTTTAAAATAAGATACAAGTACCAATCGTGAAAGAAAATGTTCATAAACTGTAGTCTTTTAAAATTAAGAATTTCCATTGATCAAGACACCATTAAAGAATGAAAAGACAAGCCACAGTTAGAAAAACTACTTAGGTACACTTACCCAGCAAAATTCTCTCATCCATAATAAATGAGGAACCCCTAACAGAACAATAAAGATAGGCAGCTTAATTAAGAAAAAATGGCAAACACTTGAAAAATCACTTCACAAAAAGGGCTATACAAATGGGCAATAAACATATGAAAAGGCATTCATTATAATAATCATAGAAATGCAAATTAAAACTATCATGACTTGTCTCTAAATACTTATTTAAATAGCTGAAATTTAAAAATATAATTAGGAATGTAGAGTAACAGGAACTCTCAAATATCTCAGGTGGGAAGATAAATTGGTATACCCATTTTCAAAAATGCTGACACTATCAAACTAGAGTTGAATGTATGTATGATTTGACTTCTAGATGTCAAGATTTAGTATGTATGTGTCCAAAATATGTTAATATTTTGTACAAAACGTTAACAGCTTTATTCATAATAGCTTCCCCACAAAAATTCATTAGCAGTAGAATGGATTAACTGTAGTTTATTCATACAATGGAATAATATATAGCAATGTAATGAATAAAGTGTTGCCACACAAAAAAATGTGGGTGAATCTAACAGAATTGGTATTAAGCAAAGGATGCCAGACTCAAGAGTATATATACTGTGGGATTATAATTATATGACAATTGAAAATAAGCAAAACTTATGTGTTGGGAGTGTGGTTCATTATGAACTGAAAAGGGACATGAGCAAAGCTTCTGGGGTGATGGTTATTTTTTCTATATTTTCATCTAGGTGATGGTAATGTAGGGATGTTCATTTATTTAAAAAAAAAAAACAATTCTTTTTGCTATGTAGGTGTATTGCCCCTCAATTAAAAAAAAAAAATTGAAACTAACCAATGTAATTAACATAGATTTTAATGGATAGAAAACACAGTTGCCACAACCTTTTTATAAAGGATATATACCAACTGCAAAAATTTTGCATTTTTTAATAAAACAGAATTTAGGTGAGCATTGACTATATATTCCAGATTTAAGAGAGTATGGTAAAATTTCTTTGAACATATTTTGCCATTTAGATGTTTTAGCAGTTTTGACAAGTTTATTCTCCTTGTATTATGTATATAGATATAAAAACTATATAATTATCTTAGAAATCTAACAATCTGTTTATATTCATAATAGTTGGTTAATATTTCTGAAAGTTTAAAAAATTACTCACCCACATTTTCTTAGACTGTCAAAAGTTATAATGACCTGTGGTGTATAAATCACCATACTTGAACCATACTTGAATCTTGCTTGGAGTAACTGCATCTGATGTGGAAGGAGGGGTCAAGCTGGACCTGGCTGCCACTGGAATGAAGTACTGTGCCATGACCATATCAACAGACAGCTCAGAAATACTCAGGCAGAAACAGACCCAGACCAGCTTTAAGAAGGAAAGAAAAACAAAAAAACAAAAACTTGATAATAGACAGGGGTGTCCTTTTTACTTGCTGTGTTTTATTTTGTTTTTAATAATTTATCCCACACAAATAATGTCCTTAACAGAAGAGCTTTTTTTTAAATTATTGTAAGTTGAATTCCTACTAATACGAGTAGACTTTTTCAAAATAAACATTTTTTTCAAAATCATTTGCATGATCAACCGTCAATAGACAAGTTAAGCATTTAAAAATTATTAACTAGGGAGTTTTATACTTAACAGAATAGGATATTCATAATATATTTAAGTTTATATTTAATCACTATGAAGAAACATGTAACCATCCAATTTTCTTCACTATCTTAATAATAGACCCTTAATATATAATCAATAAATTGTCAAGTAAATGAATAAATATATTTCAAAATAGAGATAATAGTTTAGT
The DNA here is from genome assembly GCA_004024625.1 of Mellivora capensis. Classification (NCBI taxonomy): domain Eukaryota; kingdom Metazoa; phylum Chordata; class Mammalia; order Carnivora; family Mustelidae; genus Mellivora; species Mellivora capensis. The sequence goes on from PISX010012055.1 coordinate 12,154, forward strand.
CTATCTGGTACAGTTAACATAAGCAGAAATTTAGTTGGGAGCTCATGGTGTGGTCTATATCATGTTAGAATTGGTTTTTCAGTGGTTATTCACATGCTGTAAGTTACTTCACACACTGACAGAATAAATGCTTTATACAAAAATAAGTGAATTATTCAACAGTTTAAAAAATTCATTTATCAATGAACTTGTTGCAAAGAAGAGTCAATGCTTGATTTTCTATCATCAAACAGTTTTCATGGAACATATTATTAATTTTTATAAATCTAGGACCTAACACAATACCTGAGTCACCATTGTAGTTTTATGTTGTGCCTTAATAAATTCATGTGAACTTAGAAGCTTAAAATAATACTAAGTTATTTTCTCAAAGCTCTGTATGTCAGAAGTCTTGAGTGAGTCTCACTGGGTTAAAATCAAGTTGTGGGGGACTCCCTAGAAGCATCAGTTTCAGATGCTGGCAGAATTCAGTTTCCTGTAGTTGTGGGAACTAAGTCCCTGTTTTCCTTCTGGCTATGGACAGAGGGCCATTTCTATCTTCCAGAGGCCGCTTGCATTCCTTGACTTGTAGCCTCCTTTCATCTTTAAATGGGGAAAAAGAGATGATTAAGTCTTGCTTTCATTTTAATTTTGTCCTATATCTTTCTTTACATTCTCTGAACTTCAGCCCAGAAAGATTTTCCAATTTTAAGAATTTATGTGATTAGATTGTCCCACCTAGGTAATCTAAAATCATCCCTTCAGCTCCAGTTCTGTCCTTAAATCACACCTGCAATTTCCTTTGCCATGAACAATAGCATATTCATAGGCTCCTGAGATGATAGCCCTAATAGTTATCCATAAGAACCCCCAAGGACACACTTCTGAAGGGCTGACTTGATCACAGATGCCTGGAAGAATAGATGGCCTTCATAGACTTCAGATAGCTTCCATGAATGTCATTTTATTCAAATTTAAGTTCGTGGTTTCTTCATTGGGGGGGAGTCCAGATTTCAGCACGTAATGGCATATGAATGAACTGATTTCCACTTGAGGGCTATGCTCAGGCTAATGTCTGCTCTGAGATCAAAGAAAGAAGGTTTTGGAAGTGAACATAGCATTTTATTCCAGGAGGCTTTCCCGCCCTCCTCTTCCTTCCTTCTTCTCTCCCTCCCACCCTCCCTTCTTTCCTTTCTCTCTGGAAAAATTGAAAGAAAGAAATGTTTATGAAGGAGAAAGTTGGTCTGATATTGGCAAACGTATGAAGTAGGAATGGCACTTGGGACATAGGACAAAGAAAGGATGAACCCTATGAAACTGAGTAGCTTTGCCTGTCTCATCTGAAGAGAGAACAGTGTATAAAGTGTTTCAATTTAAAACATAGAGTACTTCTCCATAATTAAGCCATTGAAATACATGGGAAATTTGTTTTGCTTTTTTAAAAATCTTTGGGATATGTAATTTGAATGCTGCTACTGTATTCTTATTTACTATTGTTTGTTTTTAAGATTTCATTTGTTTATTTGAGACAGAGAGAGAGAATGTACATACATGAGCAGGGCAGAAGGAGTAGGGGAAGCGGGAGAGGGAGAAGCAGACTCCCCACTGAGCAGAAAGCCTGATGCAGGGCTCAATCCCAGGACCCTGAGTTCATGACCTGAGCCTAAGGCAGATGCTAACCCACTGAGCCACCCAGTCGCCACTCTTATTTATTACTTTTAAGCTTTCTTTTAAAGTGTTCCTATCCATCTGCAACCAAGAAGATCCTCTGTATTTTTTAAAAATCAAGTTATAGTTATTTCTTGTGAAACTGTCTTACTATTTTTTTTTTTCATTTTAATCTCCTGGGTTGTGAGAACACAGCTTAGCAAAGTGTATAAAGGCAGCAAAGCAGGTAGTTTAGATTTCTGTTAGTCTTCCAAGAAAAATCTACAAGTAAACTGGAATACAACACAGAGAGATTATACAGTAAAATGCTTTTGTAAACTAGGATTTAAAGAACTGGAAATCTTATTATTTTTCTCAGTCAAAATGTAAATGGGTAAATTTTTATGTTTTTATGTTGTAAAAATGAATTGTGAAATGTTTCTCTACAGAATGAGAAAACAAGTAAAATGCCTTTCAGCTATAATACTCCAAAAAGTCCACCTATTTAAGAACATTTGGGTGGAGTAGATCCTTAAAGAAAATAAAATTTATTCACATTCAGCCCACCCATTTCCTCTGCCCTGTGTCAACAGGACATGAGTATAATATAGTTCATTTATCTAGTCATTCATTCAATGTTTACTGAGATACTAATATATACTGGGCCAAAAAATAAGGTACAAAAAGTTCATAGAAGTGAGGAAATTAATACAAAGATATTAACTATAGTAAATAATGGTGATTGCTGTGACAGCTATACATAGTCCAGTAGTATAGTACTGACTGGGCCTTACCCAGTGCCAGTTTTCCAAAACAAGTTGAAAATTCTAATCTTTACACATTTCACCATGTATCAGTACATATATGTAGTATTTGCTATCAGTGAATTAGGAATTACTTCCCAATAACATAAATGCCAGGTTTATTGTTTTTTGTTGTTCTGCATCCCTACTAAGGAGATTCTAGCTTGTCTTACATTTTTTTATTCTCTGGCTTTCTTCATGTCTTTAGATAGATTAAACAGAAAACTACTTATGTGTACCTCTGTATAAGAATATAAGTATTTGTCCTATACTTACTTAAGCAAACTTATTGGCACTCTTATGCCTTCATGCTGGCTAACATGGCATATTGATACAGAAACATAAACTATCTCTAATCAGCCTTTCCAGAAAGACCAAACGTTGTCAGTTTCATTCATTTTCCACCACCACTATCCAAATGAATATCTTGCCAGCCTTCAAAATGAAGGCAGCCATAGGTGAATTATGCAATATACATCTCACCTTTTATTCATTGCCTTAGATTTCTGTGAAGTGTCTTATAATCTGAAAAAAAAAATACATGGGGGCAGTCATTATATTCCAAATGCTTTTCATTTTTTTGAGACACTTCTATTTTTATGCCATGGTGACTTGGAAAGAAAAATGGGTTCAGGAAATGATGGGAAGGGAAAATAGTATCTTCAGGAAGGATGATAACAAGAGGAATTCAGTTGAATGGTATCATACTTGGCAAACATAATGAGGATGAAGCAAAAGGAAGAAAAGAGGAAATAGGAAAAAAAGGAATAAATAAGTTGAAGAAAAATGAAAGATGAGAGAAAAGGAAGACATAGAGGGAAATAACTATTAATTTGGTAAACAATTATAATAACAGATTTCTTTATGTCTTCATATGCTATGACCATGACTAGTTGATATTCAGAATAAATCTTAGGGTTGTGGCCCTGGGGGACCTTATGTTGCAGAGATGCATCCTAGAGTTGTTTGGTGTTTGGTGACTTATTTTAAGGGTTTTCATTAAAACCCTGAAAAAAATGCCTACGATCTAATAACCCATCCATTTAATCATTTTAAGAGAGAATGGTGTCATTGCTGACTATATAGAACCTACATATCTTTCCATTTTCATTTCTTTTGCCTCCCCATTCCTTTAATTCCTAGTTGTTTCTTTCCAGCTCTCATTGGTACTGTCTCATGTATTGAATTATGCAATATTTATCATTCTGTTTCTGTCTTGTGTACTCAATACTATTTCAAAAATCATCCTGTGTTACTATAATATATAGCTAGTGCCTTTCTTCTAATCATTTTATAGTCTTTCATGGTAGATGACCACCACATTTTACTAAGCCATTCAGCAAATGAATGGACATCTATGTCACCTGCAAAATTAAACTTGAACTTACCAATGTAAAGTTAATCACAGACCCCCAAATCAGAAATTACAGTACAACAATGAACATAGCTCTAGCTTCCTATAATGCAGGACCTACACGAACCACATTTAATTGAAGAAGGTGTGGGGTAGATGCATTCAGGCATTATTTATGGTATCTTCACAGCTCTGACAACTCTCTGCAAAGTTATCGTGTCCATTTTGAGTGCACTTAAAAAGCTCACAAGCATCTCCTTATTTTAAAGGTCTTGGAGACATTTTTGAATTATGAATAGGCTGTGCCTCCTTAATATATGCCTTTGCTTGAAAAACAAAATGCTTTCAGCAGTCTTTCTCTTCATGCAGGTATATGTATAGCCAAAATCAATCTTGAATGAGAGACCTAGATTGAAACTTTGTTTTTCATGATACTGATATACTAGAGCAAGGTTCAGCAAACTTTTTGTATAAAGGAAAAGATAGTGAGTATTTTAGGCTTTGTGATCCACTCAGTCTCTGTTGCCATTACTCAACTCCGCCACCACAGAATAAAGGCAATCATGACAATATGTAAATGAACGAGGGAATAGTGCTCCACTAACATTTCTTTACAAAAATAGGCGGTGGGCTAGATTTGGCTGGAAAGGCATAATTTGATGAAACTTGTTCTAGAAAGTGATTTTTGGGGGCATCTGGGTGGCTCAGTTGTTATGTATCTGCCTTCGGCTTAGGTCGTGATCCCAGGACCTGAGGATCCTGCCCCACCTCGGGCTTCCTGCTCGGGGGAATCCTGCTTCTCCCTCTTTCTGCCTGCCGCTCCCACTGCTGTGCTTTCTCTCTCTCAGTAGAATAAATAAATAAAATCTTAAAAAAGAAAGTGATTTTTTTTCCATATTGGGATTAAATTACTTGGGGGACTAGATGGGTCTCAAAATGAGTATTTATAGAAAATTGCCTCAGGTATTTTTAATCCTATTGAGATCCATCACAAAGGTTTAGACAGTGCTCCAATATGAGTAACAACATCAGGCGATCAGAGATGCTCATGATCCTTTATCAGTAAGGAGACGATCTAATTGAGAGGAGCAAAAGAGAAAAAGCATTAGCAATAATTTTATCTATAAGGATATTTTACTAGACTGCAAATAATTTACTATACTTTTTATAGTTGGCACTTCTGAAATTGGGCCTAAATTTTTCTGACCCCACATTCCCAAGGAAAAGACACTGAAGCATTTTTTAATATATATTTAATTATATATATTTATATATGTATTTAATTCCAAAAAACTCTCTTCTCCGTGAGCATCCAGTTTATTTTGAAAGACTGATGTAATTCTATAAAATATCAAAAAATTAGAACATTCACACCTATCAATCTAGAATCTAAAAGGTTCTGTAATTCACATTCAAGATTAGTCCCAGAAAGGATATTAGACTGAAATCAGATTGTATTCTAGCAGTACTGATATTCTCTTCCTGTGTGACGTTAGATAAGAAATTGATTTTCCTGGCCTCCATTTCCTCATTGACAAGTAAGGGTTTTTGAAAAGTTTCTGTTCCTTAAACTCTTGGAATAAACTAATACTGTCTGTCTAGAGTATGAAAATGGCTGTATTTGTGTAGAAGGACTTTAATATTCTATTTCATGTGCCTCTCTACTATTTGTGTGTAATATAATCAGCAAGCATTATTTTATAATGGATTTTATAAAGATTTTATAAGTGGGTTTTAAAAAGAAATATTTAAATTCTCATATAACATGGACGTGGCAATGAAATTGGTATTAAGCATAAATATTTTCAAAATTAAACACTTACTACAAACAAAAGATGAGTTCAGCTTACTTGACTATAGCAATAGGAAGTTATAAAATATCTTATATTTTAATTTTTCAATGAATTTACTTAATTTATGCTATATTGTATGTACTCGAACCTCTTAGATCAGTCTCACATTTGTAATAAAGTTTCTAGGTACTGCTCTTACAGTTTCTGCATTTATGTAGTGCATTATTACTTTATGATAAAGTTAGTTGATAATTCCTTAACTCTTTTTGCTGATGACCTTTTAAAGCTGCATAATTAGAATAAGTTGTGGTTATTGTATTGGAATCTCTATCCCATGGGCCAACAAGGCAGCACATTAATTCTCTGCATCACCCACTCCATGTGCAGTGCCATCAGCACAAAGATATTATTCTTTGTAATTACATAAAGAAAGGGTCTATTTAGTGTTAACTGACCTTTCTGTGACTGATCAGCCTTTTCCACCAGTGAAGTAGAAATGTATATCATTAAAATGTGAGTAAATAGGAAACCTTTCTAAATCTTAAACTATTCAAATCAGGACATGCATACGAAGAGGAAATTGTTCAGTCTTTCACCTGATATGGTGAAAAGAGTACCAGACTTTAAATAGATATTTTAAAAATATTGACAAATTGAAATACAATTAAATTACAAAATGCATAGAAATATTTAACAAGGAAGTGATATATAAATATGTTCCTGTTTAACAATCTTAAACAATATTAGAGGACACATTATTAAACTGAAGGTTAAAATTTGAAGTTTACTTAATAAGTAGTAAATTTATAGGAATTATTATTACTGTGGTTTATCACTTATAGAAGACATGCATGTAATATAATTGTTTACATCATGTATTTTACCTTGAAAAAATTCGCTGGTATATATAGATTATGTGACACCAATTTTTACCCTCTTTTTCTTACTACAAAATTTTTTCTCTGATCAGTTACATTGCATTCTTTGAGGGGCATGCATTATATGGAAGAAAACATGGTCAGATAGAAATTCAATAGCTAATGGAAGCGGGATTTGTAAAGCATTTCTTTTTTTTTTTTTAAGATTTTTTATTTGTTTATTTGACAGAGAGAGAGAGACACAGTGAGAGAGAGAGAGCACAGGCTGGAGGAGTAGGAGAGGGAGAAGCAGACTCCCCATTGGGCAGGGAGCCTGATGCTGGGCTCGATTCCAGGACCCTGGAATCATGACCTGAGCCAAAGGCAGCCGCTTAACGACTGAGCCACCCAGGCACCCCTGTATAGCATTTCTTAAAGACATCAGATAGTTATAGGAGAAATGCTACAGTCAACATACACCCACGTTAATTATGCGGTTTTTAATATTTAACAAGCATGTATAGCTCTAAGATAGATTTTCCCTGCTGATAACACAGACAGGATTCTGTATGTGAAATATATTCAGAATCTTTTTTTAAAAAATGACTCTTGGGGCGCCTGGGTGGCTCAGTTGGTTAAGCAACTGCCTTTGGCTCAGGTCATGATCCTGGAGTCCTGGGATCCAGTCCTGCATTGGGCTGCCTGCTCAGCGGGGAGTCTGTTTCTCCCTCCAACCTTCTCCCCTCTCATGCTCTCTCTCTCACTCTCATTCTCTCTCAAATGAATAAATAAAATCTTTTAAAAAAATGACTCTTCCTTGGAACTTTGCTTATCACTTTCACTGGAACTGATCTCTCACGCAACTACTATCATTATTTGGATATGTCTTTTATCCTTTTTCATATATGGTGTATTCTGGTGTAGTTAGCTTTGTGAATGTCTCACTTCCCTTATCTGATTGCAAGCTTCTTCAGCCCTAAAATTGTGCATTTTTTCATGCTGGTATCAATAATTCCTGACCAAATATGTACAATGAACAGCATCTAAAAATAATAAGGAACAAGCAGAGTTATTAATACTCAATGGGTACTCAGTGGATACTTCTGAATTCTTTAAGAGGCAATGTCATAGTCTCCGTTGGTGAATTTTATGAGTGAATTGACAGCATCTACATTTGTAACCCCATCAGGGAGCTAAGATAAAGAGTCCTGATTGTTATCATATATGCATGTAGTCATCATGTGTGGGGGTGCTGGAGTGGAGTAACTAAAAGGGTATTCCCCTGGACTCTGGCAGGGACAGGTGCTATTTGACCTCTCAGAGTGTCTCCAAGAGTGCTTTGTGTATACCAGTTGCTCAGTAAGCATTTTGAATAAATTACTGGATAGAGAGCATTCTGTGAAACATGGTAATATATAGAGTCTGAGGCACGTAACAACCTTGATGCAGAGGACTGATTTGTTCATTTAAAAATCAAGAATGTTCAAGACTAATTATCAGAGAACTCATGTTGGACAAGAGACTGGTTTCCATGGCAGCACAGACAAGGAAGTGGGTCCTGGGAGAGTTAGAACAGTTATTTGCTCCTTTGAGGCTTCAGGGTATCGACACATATCATTCTTACAGACTTGCTTCTTGGAAACACTGGGGAGGACTCTCATTTTCTGTAGTAATTGGTGTATAGATTTTAAGGGAACAGCAATACAATAATGCCTCTCTGCACACAGTAGGTGATGCACCTACACACATGCTTTCTCCATGTGTGTTATATCATTAGAAAATTGGCATGTTTTTCAAGCATTTACGTTCACCATGCTAATTTCCATTAATCAAAAGGAATGATTTTGAAGCGACAGTGTTCACAAAGAGACTTCAAGCCTCTAAGTCTCCTTTATTCTTAACTCTATCCCCTGCACATTCCATGAATCAGTCTCGGTACTGTTGCCTACTTGAATAATATCACAGGGTCACTGCATGCAAAACTACCAATCCAATGTCCTAAACTGGCAGAGATGTGCCAAAGGCATATGTGGAGTTTTAATAGTATGATATCACTGGTTTAATGCATGAACATATATATGTACAAGATCATGTGCTACTGAAACACTGGTACTTGGAATGGAGCATTATTTATGATGCTTTGCATCAGTGGGATACTAAATATATGGGTACTTTTCATTGTTTGCATAGTAATATTTTAAAGCCTAGAGATAACAGAACACTTAACACAATCCATGAAAGCCTAATTCACAAGTCATAGGTAACAACAATTTAACAGTCCTAAAGAGGCCATAAAAACATTCCTCTTGACTGACTCACCCAGCTTTGCTCAAATATATATTGACCCATGTAGCGGGAGAGTTTTGATCCCTGCCAAATAAAAGACTGTTCTAAGATTCAAATCTCTGATTATTTTTTCTATGAGGCCTTTTCTGACCAACTCTCCCATCTAGTGGAATCAATTACACCAGGTAGAATTGATTACAGGTACTTCAAGAGATACCTCGAAATAGACTTGTTTACTCTTCTGCATCCTCCTACTCTAGCTTCTAATTCCTGGTGAAAACGGTGACATTCTATTCTTATTAATCCTTGGGGTAGCCATGGAATGGAACCCAGAGTATAAACTTACTAAGGGTTTGCTGAAAAAATGATTGAATGAACAAAAGCTAAACATGAGGTTACTCTGGAGTAAATTAATCAGCAAATACCACAATACAATTTTTGTTTTCTGGTGGTGCTGGCAGGAAGTCAGTCCTTTCCAACCATGGGACTCCAGTGAGTGTGGTGCAATCTATGTAAGAACATGGACATATGTGTCACTAACAGCCAGCAAAGCCCCAGCAGGATGTGGAAAGAGCAAGGAGCTTCTACAGTAAACTACTAATAACCAAGAATCAGGAGATGACATATCATCAGGAAAGATCACCTGAGGCAGCCGCACATAATCATATCAGGATGGGACACTTAGAATTAGAACTGGGTCAAAGATGACAACTTTTTTTACAGTATGTAATTATAGTCCCCTTGCCTGGCATACTGGATCCAAATGCCTGTATTAATAAGGACTGAGGGTGTAGGTGATACATTACCATAGATTTAGGTATGGACACAAGACTATTTGAATAACATTAAAGTATTTGTAAATAGCTATGTAGGTCTTCTACATATACACGCACAGTGCAAATACTTTAATCATAAGCATCTCTCCAGAATATTTAGATCAAGTTTCTGTCTTGTAATCTCCTTTGCCATTAATCCACATTAAATTTTTTTTAAATGTTCAAATGTGTTTAGACTTTCTCCAGGGTAAATGTATCTGGCTGGACCTCCATTAGAGCCAATGGGTAGCATCGTTGCATCAACCGTAGTCCAGAAGTGTGCATCCTCAGCTGTAAAAGTCTAAATACTTGGGCACTTGGTCTTGCAGTGAATGCATCAGTCCTAATCAAATCATGGACTATGGAATTGTGTAGGTAAAACAAGCAAACAAACAAAAAACCTAGAGACTGGTTATATATAACCAACAGACCCATATTGACTTATAATAAAAAGTGGCTTCAAAGGGGACCAAGTTCTAGTTTCCTTCAGCCACTATGTCAACAAGCTTTGTGTTAGCCAGATTATAAAAACAGAGTTGCTTAGTGGAAGTAGGCTCAGAACAAGGTAATTCTGTTATTTGATTGTGTAATATCATTAGGTTTTATATAGACAGTGCTGCATAGTGTTGAGTGGTGGCTCAAGTTTACGAAGGAAATATATTGGATGGTGAAGAGTATGGGATCTAGAGCCAGTCTGCCTGGATGAACAGCTCAAGTCTCCATTTAGTATGTGTGTAATCTTGCACAAGATGTCTGGGTGTTTCAGTCACCATGGTTGCATAATAGATACCGCCAAACTTTATGGCTCATGAGTCTATGTGTCAGAAATTTGGACAGGATACAGCAGAGCCTGCTTGTCTCTTATCTCACACTTTCTGAACCATCAGCTGGGTTACTCAGAAACTAGGGATTGGAATCATCTTCAAATCACTCATTTATTCATGAGTAATGCTGACTATTCTCTGCCACCTGAGGTAGGATTGTTTGCTGGAACACTTACACATAACTTCTACATGAGGTCTGGATTCCTTATAATATGGTACTTGGTTCTAAGGATGAATGTCCCCAAAGAGAGGGCCAGGCAGAAATTGATTGGTTTGTTTGTCTTTAAATAAACTGGCTTCTGGGGCACCTGAGTGGCTCAGTGGGTTAAGCCTCTGCCTTCAGGTCAGGTCATGATCTCAGGGTCCTGGAATCGAGGCCCGCATCAGGCTCTCTGCTCAGCGGGGAACCTGCTTCCCCCTCTCCCTCTGTCTACCTCTCTGCCTACTTGTGATATCTCTCTGTCAAATAAATAAATAAAATCTGTAAAAATAAATAAATAAATAAATTGGCTTCTTCAAAGTCAGATTTTTAAATAAACTAGCCTGGAAAGTTACATAGTATCCTTTCCATCATACTCTTTTGGCTGGTGAAACCACAAGTCTACTCAGGTACAAGGGGAAGAGAAAAACATTATGCTTCTTGATAGGAAGTAACAAGATCCAGAGCAACATGTGGAATGAAATTACTTCTGTTGTCTTTTTTGGAAAATACAATTTGCCTTACCTGACTTTTCTTGCCTTCGTTTCTCTGTAAAATGAGGATAATAATGTAACTGAGATGATTGCTTTTGTCTTAATTCTTTCCATTGTGTGTGGAATTCATAAGTCCACATTCAAGTTCAGCCCTATTTCTAAGTTCTTATCTCTATGTCACAGGGCAAAACATAAATAGATGAGCTACTGTTTTGTAGAAAAAGAACCCAGTCCTCTAATTATAATTCCCTATTCTTTATTTGCCCCATGTGTGAGGGAGAGAAAAGGGAAAGACTGAGAAAAATAAACTGAAAATGGAGGAAAAGTCCAAGATGAAATCCATGGTTTAAAAAATAAGAAAGGTCAAATGAAGAAGAAAATGGAGAACCTACCATTTATATATCTTGGGGTCTCAATCTGCCTTCAATTTTCAGCATTTTTGGTGACAGAAGGAGAAGCCAGTTCTTTCTTTAGGTATGGTTTACTTCTTTAGGTATCATGGGCTAATTAGGTAACCCCAGAAAAATGTTATGTTTCAAGGGGTTCCATACCTTGTGAAAGTCAACAACGCACCCAGAGGAAAAAACTCTTGCTAAGGCTGGACATGTGCTATATCCTTAGAATAATGTTCAGTGCAAAAATAAACTGTGTAAGTGCTCTTTATATACTTCTTTCAAATCTCTACCTCTCAAATAGTATAATACCAAGTAATATATATTCTACATTCTAATTATATATTTGTGTGATTTTTTTAAAGATTTTATTTATTTGACAGACAGAGGTCATAAGTAGGTGGAGAGGCAGGCGGAGAGAGGAGGAAGCAGGCTCTCTGCTGAGCAGAGAGCCCGATGTGGAGCTCCATCCTGGGACCCTGGGATCATGACCTGAGTGGAAGACCGAGGCTTTAACCCACTGAGTCACCCAGGCACCCCTCTGTGATTTATAATACAAGTCTTTACCACAAGACTATGAATTTTGGAGATTCACCATTATATTCACCATTTATTATATTCACCATTATATTCTAGAGCTTGGCATATAGTAGTTATTAAATTCAAAGTTTTGAATAAGTAATTAATGAAAATGAATGAATAAATGAATGAAATAACATTGTAAACTCAAAACACCATTATTTTAACATACAGAGATAGCAATCAAATTTTTCTTTAATGGCTTTAGGAACAAAATTTTTTTCAAGTTCACATTTAGTCAAGACCTTAAGAAAAAGATTTTACTGATAAGATTCAACTGGATTTGAATTTAAAAGCATATAGAAGTCATCTTACTCTCTTGTTAGTTTCTGCTTTCTTCTTATCTTTGATTATATTTCTGACCCCAACTTTTGTGCCCTTGTTAAATATCCCCTACTGTTAATCTTTTCTAAGTTCTTCAACTCCAGTAGTGGTAACATTATTTCCCCTGGACATATTTCCACCAGTATCATTCCCTCTTTGTTTCACTCACATGTAATAATATTATTGTTAAAATTAAGTCAAAGTTGTAAAGTTAAGCATAAAAAAAATTTTTTTCAAAGAGTGTCAGTAGAATACCATTATTTAACATTTTTATAAACCTGAAACTTCATTGGACATCTGAAGGTCATTGGCTTTCAGGAATAGGTAGTAAATTGGCAAATCCTTTTATAAATTCATTATTGAGAAATGATAATGTAAAATATCATGACTGATGTAACAACGTTTTGAAGATTCATTGACAACTGCAAAATTTCATTTCTTGGTATCTAATTATGGCATACAAAGCAGTAAGAATTGTTGTCATACAGAAATTAAAGGTATATGTATTTGCAAAGCTGCATTTTACACAGTGAGCAAACCATAAAGTACCAAATACATCCTCACTAAAGTTCAATTAAATAGGTTTAATGCAAATCCCACAACTTTCCTACCACTTCTCTCAAATGCAATGTTTACTGTAGCCATCTAGGGCTTGAAAGAAATCTAACTGAGTAGAATACCTTAGGTATCAGGGCTGTGCTTATGTTAAATCAAACAAACAAAAACAACTCAAAATGATTCCTCCTCCTACCTTCAGTAGAACATTCATCAAAGATCCAACTGAATCACTTGAGGCTTAGATTTTAGTAAATGTTAAGATATCAAAAAGAACTGCAACCCTTTTCTTCAGAAGTAGTTCCACCAAAGCAAAACACTCATAGATATTTGGTCCCCCTACCAAAAGATAATTCTATGTGATTTTAGGTAAGTTTACTAGATAAAAATTTCTAAAGTTTGAAATTACTGTGCCAGAATTAGGACAAGGACATTTAAAATGGGTTCTCAGTTCATCATTTTGACTTTTTGAAGAACAGCTATGACATAGTATTCATCATTAGGGATCAATATGGATACCAGGCTTTTATGAGAAATAGGTTTGTTGACCTTAATAAATCTTCAAGTGTGTAAATACAGAAATATTTGTATAGATAATTTTCTGCTGAATTACATTTCATCTATGCACATTCTCATACTGCAACATATTTTTAAGCAATTTATTCTGAAGGTTTGATATGGCAGTTTTCACAAGGAAATATTTTTAATTGCTTCACAATGGTTATTTTTATATCTAGTTATTTAATCACCATTATCATCATTATGATTAATCCACATTTATGTGTTTTGCAAACTTTTTGCTACTATGAATAATACCTTTTGCTTAGAATAAATTTTCCATAAAATGAACTATTAGATTAACAGGTTTGAAAACATTTAAGGGTGTTGATAAATTCTGTATTTTTTGAAGCACCAGTGAAAACTGTATGTGATACAAATGTTAAAAAGAATCAGCAACTGGACTGAACTCACACATCTAGTTCAAAATGATAGGTAGCCGTTAATTTGCCAATTGGTAATACTACAAAAGTTATATTCTAAGGGACTTGTATTAGATTTAATAAATTTGTTTAGTCATGCGGGGGTGTTATAAAATTCTCAACTGCTCACAGATTTAACTTTTAATATAGCTAATGTATAGTAGGATCAAATAATCGCTCTCTCATTGTACTTCTAAATGTTGTGTTCCTTGTCTTTTATCCTTTAATTCTCTATGTTTTCAGTGAGTGCCACCACCCTGAGCCCCTTGGAGATAGAATTCTAAGCTTCTAAGTGTCTTCTACCTATTTGAGCATTGGAGTTTGGGGAAAGGAATGGGGGTTGTAAACTGGAAGAAGTCTCCTAGGAAGCTGAGTAGAGCATCTCAGGACCGAGTACTTACCAAGACTTTTTGGAGGGAAGTCTGAAAAAGAGGGAAAACAGCAGTCAGAGAGGCTCTGGCAAATCAGTGTTCAAAAAAGAAAGAAAAGAAATAGGTGCATCGAAGCATATTATTTAGAAATATAAATGTGAGAACTGGAAGAAACAGCTATAAGAACTGAAATAAGGCTACTGGAGAGTGATAGGAGTAGACAGGGACAGAGCTTGGACTACTGGGTTTTGTTGTAAGCTGATTGACTTATTTAAATACATGCATGTATCTGGGTGTTATATGCAAACAATGAATTGTGGAACACTACATCAAAAACTAATGATGGACTGTATGGTGACTAACATAACTAACTAACTAACATAACTAACTAACTAACTAAATAAATAAATAAATACATGTATTACTTTGACAAAAAAAAAAAAAAAAAGAAATAGGTGCATCCAGAAAGAAAAGTATTAAACCCAAGGAGGATATTGGTATCAGAGGAAGCACCTTTTTTACTTTATTTTTCTACATGTAATATAATACTTGTAGATAACTCAAATGATGTTGAAAAATTTCAAGGAAATTAAAATGATTTTAAATTTATATTCATCTTCTAGAAAATACAAGATGATTCTCTAGAAGAAAATCTACGTTTAGCTCAAGAATATCAAAAATTACAGACTACTTTCTTAACAGAAAAGGACAATTATTTCAATCTATATGATAGACAGTTATCACTTGATGCTTCAATTCGAGATAAGAAACAGGTAGGTTTTCTTAATTTTTTTTAAATAATGATTTACTTGACATATGTACTACAGAAAGTAACAAGTGTCCAGTAATGGGCTCTCCAATCTGAGGTTGGTTCTTTATATGCCACCAAATGTCATGTTTTCTTCTTGTAGAATTTTGTTGTATGTTTTTATCAACTTTGAAACTCAGTTTTGAATAGGTATGTGAGAAATGAAGAAACTTAGTGTCTAAGCCACAATTTTATACTAATTTACTTTTGTATGATCTGGAATACCAAATTTTTGGAGTTTATAGATTTTAGATATATTATCATAGACTTCAAATTTCATTTTTATCTACATATAGCTTTTCAGAATATGCCTCAAAATCTTCTTCATGTTGTATGGCCTCCAAATGTTGGTTTCTGTTTTCTTAACAAATATATGAGTCTTAATTAGAACCTTGGAGAACAGTTGACCCTTTGTAGTTACAGGAAATCAGCAGAAATTCTCATATGTTTTATAAAATCTTCTGTAAAATCCACTTCTTCTGTATTCTTCCCCAGATACTCATTGGCATGAAAACATTTCCCTTTGAATTTTTGTTTCTTCATAGAATCTAAATTTCAAAATATAGAGGCATGATTATTTTTTAACAGTCCACCTAGTCCTAAGAAATAGTAGACTGTGAATGAACCCTTTCTCCTATTCTTGTCACCCATTCTACTCTACTATAAAAATTAGTAGTTTAATATTCCAGCACTGTACTTACCCCTCCTTATTGTGGAATATTGGGAAGACAGAAGGCCAGGATTTGAGTGCAATCTCTACCACTTACTAGCTCGGTGATCTTGGCAAATTATTTATCCTTTCTGACCTCAGTTTTCTCATCTGTAAAATAAGATTTACCTCAGAGGAAACCTGATAAGGAATAAAAAGGAGACATCCATAGTTATTTTGAAAATAAAAGGATACTATGCAACTGTAACTATTACATTCATCTTGTATGCTGCTTATAAAAAACTCCCTTATGTTTCCCATCCATCTACTCTGGTGTGAGTTAAAGTTTCTGAATACACTGAAAGAGTGTATTTTTCTCTTAAAAATTAGTAGCAAGATCGAGGTAGATTAAGAAATAAATGTGTTTGTGAAAGAATTGATAATAAAACTATACACCAAAATCTTAGTGTCCTCAGACCATGTGCAGGATTCAAAGAAAGGACATCAATGGAACATTTGTCCAATCATTTCATGCATTTGACATTGTTATTGAGGTTAAACATGTTCTATTTGTTCCTGATAATTGAGGAGGAGAAAATAATCGATGGCTATACTGTATTTCCTTTTCTAACCAGGAGGGAAACAAAAATAAATTTTATGGATACTTGTTATCAGTTTATATAGAATCCTTTGGTGGCAAATGAGAAATAGATACCTGCATAAATGTGAAGAAATCATGCCTTTCAGAGAGATCCGTCCCTCTGTATTTCCATAGTAAGAATAAAATTGTCTTGATGTTGGAATTAAAGCAAATTGTGATTCAGGATTCAAGGAGTGAGACCCTGGTATGAACAGACAGTGAGGTATGCTAGGAGATTGAGTTTATATTTGTGATGATCTCTCAAACGAATCACTTTTAACACACCTGTTTCAGGGAAACTTTCAAAGATTTATTTGTACTTCCAGTCATTTTTCATTTCCATCCTTCAGCGATGGAGGTCATTAAGTGCAGGCTGCCCTTGTCCATGTCATGTAGGATCAATTTGCTGCAATGGACAGAGAGGCCTTATTGATGCTGTTAAATCTGTCAGTGAGAAATCGTATGTCATTAGCGTCTAAGGCACTGCTTACAGGATGGAATTTGGCCATCAAAACGGAATAAAACCCTTTAATATTTCAGTTCTTTTCTTTGATATTGCAGCATATCCCATATTGCATATATGTATGTTTTAGTCCTTTGACCAGTTTAGTTTTGGGTATACAAAAGCACTATTCGACCTCTGATTCCCTTACTTAATTTCCTTATATAAAGCGGACCTCACATTAAGGAATTTTGTGTATTATTTTCCTGTTCTATCATAACTTCATTGCTTCTGAGCATAGATTCCTTTTGGCATGGTAAATAATTACATTTTGATTTTAGTGCTTCTTATGGAGTATTATTCTCTCTATGCAAATAATACATTTTCATACTTCTTTGTATTTTTAGGCCAAGAGTAGTAAAAAAAAAAAAGCTTATTGGAGGAATAAAACAAGTTAAATACAAAAATAATGTCCCTTTCCTTAAAACAATTTTATATACTGATGATTCAAATATTAGAATCATATAGTATTAAATTTTTTTTAAAAAAAGAATCGTATAGTATTACTCTTGGTGATAAAATTATATCTCCTTCCTTTGCACATGTTTCTTGATATTTTCCTGTGCTTTAAATTTTTGCAGTGGTGAATATTTTCCCCTTCAAAAATCAGAAACAAATTAAAATGTTCAAAATTCTTGTCTTCCCTGTTCATGGGTAATGATGGAATAGAATCCCATCTAAAACTTTTCAGATCTCAAAATTTAAAATAACACTAAAGGGGAATAAAAGAAAAATATCTGAAAAACAGGTTGTACTTCTATGTAAAAATAAACATTTTCATTGAAAGATTTCAAAAAAGATTTTCATTTGTTAGAAGTCTGTGAATATATTGATAAAATCATGTGTTTGTTTTAATTGCTATCTCAAATTCTTCAAGTCTGCAAAGAAAGGTAAGCTAAGCAAGCATGCAAATGTTGATGTGTTCTGTTGGCTGAAAACATGACCCCTTTTGAAACTGGTTAAAGTATATCTTTAATTCTATTGTAAACCACTTTTGAAGCTTAACTTTAACCTACTCCAGTTCTTGGTAGTTTCAAAGTGAGGGAATACAAATTATTATAGAATCAGTCATCACTTAACAACCACTTATATGGACCTAGTATCTGTGCCAAGCCATTTGTAAATACTATCTTTGTAATGTCCATTAGTAATCCTCTAAAATATATTATTATTATTATTATTATTATTATCATCTCCAGTTTAAGATACGGAACTGAGATTGAGTGTGTCACAAGGTCATCCAAGTAGAGGGAACTGACTAAGGTAGGAATCAAATACAGGATTTTTAAAAATCCAACTCATTTCATAACATGACACTACCCTTATACTGTAGCATTATTAAACAGTCCTATACTGTCTCACCAGGCTTTATAAAGCATGTAAAAACTGTATCAGTCATGCATTATGTCACTAGTGTCCAACTGAAACAGATTATTTGATTCACTAATTGTTTTTATAATTTTATCTCATTGAAGCCAATTTTTCAATAATGATTTTCTTGTGGAGAAAGGACTACCATCTATTTAATTAGAAATTATTTAAATTTCATAGGGATTATGGATAAGTTTTGCAGTTCTAAAATTGTAAAATTTTTGAACCGGAAACACCTTTAGAAATTTTACCCATCTCTTTAAAATTAAAAATTATTTCACACACACACACACACACACACACATACACACAAACTCACACACAAAATAAAAAGTAAAAGTAAAATAAAAGATTATTTCACAACTGAGGAACCTAAGGGCCAGAGTGGCTCAGTGATCTACTACATACACAGTTAATTAGAAAAAAAGGTGGCCTAGGACAGTTGTCTTAACTTACGATCAAATATTCTCTCCAACCATCTGTAAAATGAGCATGTGCTGTGATATTTTTTGAAGGCTTGAGTGAACCAGTAGTTGAAAAGTAGTAAGAGTAACCAGCAATGGATATGCTCAGATTGGAGAATCTTCTTTAAGCAACCTGGGCTTATTAAAGAATCATGTAGGGACATA
Organism: Mellivora capensis; assembly: GCA_004024625.1. Taxonomy (NCBI): domain Eukaryota; kingdom Metazoa; phylum Chordata; class Mammalia; order Carnivora; family Mustelidae; genus Mellivora; species Mellivora capensis. Next base: position 31,005 of record PISX010012055.1, read on the forward strand.
AATCAGAGACTACTCTGGAGCTCTAGGGGATACTTCTGGGTCTCACAGAATGCAAACAGTATTCATTCATTCATTCATTCATTCATACATTCAGATAAATTATTAATCATCCAGTGTACTGACGTCCATTGTTGTGATACAATTAAAGGGACAGGAATACACCACCTCAACTCACCTTCCATGCCGAATACTGTGATTCCCAGAAATCAAGGGATTTCTTTTTTCTAGACTAGAGTATAGGAACAGAGCTCAACAATATCCCTTTACCCCCAAAATTGAAGAATCATGGATTTTTGCTGTCTAATCTGCATCACCTAGGTTTCATTAGACAAAGTTTCCATTTTCAAATTCTCAAAAAGGTTGTATCATCCAGACACTTCATTAGCATGTTTTCTCTTCCCTTTTTCCATTTTTCCTGGAATACTCCCTTTACAATGATTTGATGAGGAATCAAAGTCAATTCTAGCAATAAACAAAATTATTTTCCTAAAAAATGTGAAAGTGGTTTAGCTTCTCTTTTTCATGAGTACTTTATATTGCTTGTTATCTTGCATATATTAAAATTAGGCTTCAAGTAGTGATTTTTGAGTGCTTGTTTCTGTGTAGATGGAAATTCATTTCTTTCCTAGGAAAATCATCTCTTAATGAGTTTTACCACATGCACACACACATGCACACCCCCCACACTCTTGTTCAAAAGGAGTTGCTGCACTTTATAGACTTGCATTAAATTTCTACTGGCCCTTTTTCCTGAAGAACTCTTAAGAGATCTCTGAAGAGCTTTTGTGATCCTAGACAAGAGTAGACAGCTGGTCATCTATTGTTCAGTCCCTTCTGTTGTCCAAACTCTGTGAGAAAAACACCAAAACTTATGTGTTTATTTCTGGCTAATACTTTTAGAAAGGTCAGCTTGGTTTAAATCAATCCAGCTCTTCAGTCTAGTACCAGTTTTAAGGGAATTGAAGATTTATGTATTTTTAAGCAATTTTAAAAAGGTGATCTAGTGGAGATGCACAGCAATAAGCAGCTTTTTAATGTTAGTGAAATGTTAGTGAAAGCCTGATCTATCAAAGACACTTGTAGTAAATTTTCATATGCATAGTCGACCACTGAACAACACTGGTTTGAAGTGCATTGGACCACATGTATATATACACATACATACACACACACATATACATGTATGTATATATAAATTGGAAGAAAACTTTTTTTTGAGATTTGTGACAATTTGAAAAAACTCACAGGTGAACCATGTAGCCTAAAAAACCACAAAAATTAAGAAAAAGCTAGGTAAGTCATGAGTCCATAAAATATACATACATACTCGTCTATTTTATCATTTACCCCCATAAAATATACACAAATCTTTTTATTTTTTTTCAAATCTATTTTAAAAAGTTAAAATTTACCAAAACTTATTTACACAAACTTAAAGGCCATGTATAGCACCATTTGCAGCTGTATTTATATTAGGTAAATATAAACACACAAAAAGATGAAGTATTACATCATAACGTCATCAAATTAACTGAGTTTGTATTGCACTACTGTAATAATTTCATGGGCACCTCCTATTGCTATTGTGGTGAGCTCAAGTGTTGTGAGTATCTGCTCAAAAGGCCCTGTGAAAGCTTATCATCTCTGTGTGAGCCCTTCCTCTCTCCAGTTCATTACTATACTAGTAAGAAATGATCTCAAGATATATGGATATCTGGCAATGCCTGGAGACATTTTTAGTTATCACACCTGGGGGATGTTGGGAGGGGTGTTTCTGGTATCTAATGGGTAGGGGCCAGGGATAGTGCTAAACCTCACACACACACCCCCACACACACCAAAAAATTGTCTACCCTAAAATATCAGTAGAGCTAAGGTTAAGAAAGTCTGTATATAAAGAGTCTCAGACACAGAGCTAGAGATAGATGTATTATATATTTATCATCTATACATACATATACATGGCACACTGCGTACTATATCCCCTTTTTAAAAACTGAAGCCACATTTGCATATTAAAGATTCTGAGAAATCCCATTTGAAGAAACCTATTACCTCTCTTAACCCTGAATTTCCTGTGATCCCTGGAACCCTTCCCTAAAAAACCTGTTTACAACTGACAGTATTTAGTAGATTAACTCTTGCAAAGTATTATTCTATGGAGAAATGGAGAAAATTTAATGTCATAAAATCACACATTCAGGAAATTTTGCTTACCTAAAACTTTTAAAAAGAAGTAAAGTATTTTTTTAATAAAGTATTTTTTATATTACCTATAATGCCCTAGGAAAAAACTGGTATATTTATATAGGTGTGTGTATATATATATATATATATATATATATATATATAATGTTATGTTCTCTGGAATCCATATAGACTTAGAACTCTGACTTTTTAAGATGCCATAGTGCAGCTATAAAGTGAAATAATAATTTTTAATCACCCAAGGACCATGTTAAAAATTATAATAAAACAAGTAAAATGTTTATAATATGCACCTCCTATAATAGGTATATTTTCTACTTAGGCATCTCTAATGCATGACTTAGAACTGCAATTGATTTGCAATTCTGTAGGAGTATCAGTATAATGATTTTTTTAGTTCTGAACTACACATATGCATCACAATGACATAAACATTTGAAAAAACTGCTCTTGTAATCATCATTCCCCAAATCTACAGAACTGTATCTCATAATCACTTATTAACATGAATATTAATATAGGAAATGCATATTCACATACTAAATATTTTCTGTAGGTCATTTGTTCTTTTTTCAGAGTTTTACTCTTATTGAAAGTGGGAAGGAATATCTATGGACAACTTATTTAGTCCCTCCGAGCCTCTGAAAAAAATGGAAATATTAATGTCTCTCTAGCAGGATTATTATAAGAAGCATATCATAATAGTTAATATTTATGAAGTGCTAACTATACTTTGCAAGTTTTTATATGTAGTTTTATTTAATTTTTTCAACAACCCCATGGAACATAAACATATATTTTAAATATAAAGCCCCTAGAACAGTTTTTCACAAACTGTGTATTTTGCACATAGAAGATGTGACAACTGATACTGTTATTATTCTTCAGATAAACATATAGCCCTTACTTCTTATACAAAATCTTGATGTGGCTATACTATTATGAAAGAGCTCCTAGTCTATTATAGGTACAAAATAGTTCATGCAACCTGAGAATATAGCGTGAATTAAGGAGAGAGAGGACAGAAACACAGGGTAATAGTGACATTATGATAACCAGTTAGAAACCTACGCAGGTACTGGAAGGAATAGAGCAATAGACAAACACCTGATTGTTTAGGTAAAGCTGACAGAGGGTTACAGAAGAGAAAATCATGTATATACACACATACATGAGAAAGTCTGAGGGATAGACTTAGCAGTAACTCATCAGTTAGTCAGAGTTTCATCCGAATCTTATACTAAAAACACCATTAGAACATATACATTTATTAAAAGAGCCCATGCACGTTAGCTGTAACAACTGGAAATTTCCTACAAGTAACCCAAAGAGGAAATATGTTATCTGAACCTTCATGAAGTCTGTAAAATCACAGATGGAGAAGAGAACAACCAAAACAACACATACCATGATGGCACTTGCTATTTTAATTTGATGGGATCTGGCATCTTCACATTGCAATTCTAAAGCAATTCCAAACAAGCCACAATCACCTCAGTTATAACACGAGTAAGCAGTATTATATTTACATCCACATTTCCAGAGAACATGTTTTGTGCATAATGAAATGTGTCTACTTATCCAGACTCTTTGTACACCTATGTAAACCTGATTTTCCAACTAAAGAAGAAGTTACTCGATTTTCAGAGGTTCTTCACCAATTCACTAGGCACTAGTTCACCAGTTCTATTTCTTTTGTTTCCTTGAAATGGGCCTGAGTAAATTAACACTACCAAAAATATACAATTAATGTACCTGTACAATCTGGCCCCTTTCAGTTTTGTTAATAAATGACTATGGAAGAGTATTGTGGATAGATACGCATTAAAAACATTTTCCTTTTGTCAGCTAAAGGGTAACTCACATAGCTTTCCGATCAAAGTAATCCTGAATATGACAGTTTCCTTTTTTAAATCTTCTACTATTCCATCATAGTAAATCACCAATTTAAAAACAAAAACAAACATGTACACACAGCCAATACGCTATCCAAAAGAGGAAAGTAATAATGGAGTGAATAATACAGTTTTAGAATTCTGTGGAGTTGTGTCAGATATAAAATCAGTTTCAAATTATTTCCTTGGGTACTGGTAATCAGAATTGTGTGGTCTTTCAACGAAAAAAAAATCCTCATTTTAAAGAAAGATACGCAATGGACTCATAGGTTATTGAAAAAAGTATAAAAAACAAAGCTACTATCTGCATTGATGTACATAGAAAAAGAGCAAAAATGTTATCTGTAAAAGCAGAAAAGAATTTGGCCTGCTTGACTTTTTGTATCAAGCATGCTACAGCAATCTTTTGATTCTAATATGAAACTATAGTAAGGATCATTGCACTAATGCATGAGGATTTGTGATAATGTTGCAGAAATTTTACTGTCAAAACTGAACTGCAGTGTAATGACTTTTGTTATCATGGTTTCTAATAACTATTCAGCATGAATTGACCCTACATATGTTTTGCAGCAATAATGTGTCAGTAACTCAAAAAGCTAAAAAGGAAATAAAAAACAGTCAATACAGTTCTGTGTAAGACTTCATGATAACCTTTCTCCATTCTTACTATTAATATTGTTAAAACAGTTTGTAACACAGACACCATACAAACTACCCGATCACATAGAAATAAAAGCTTAGACACTTTGTGACAGTCCTGGCCAAATATACCTTTAAAGTACTTTACAAGAAAATAGTTCTCCTCTGTTCACACTGAGAACCGGGTACTGGTTGGTCCTTGACTACTTTGGAGTCTGTTGCTCTCAGCTGTAGGGAGCCTTTGATATGTTTCTCTTCTTTTCCTTACAATGTGTTTCAGTTTCTTTCCCCTTTTATGAGATTCCCCTCTCTCTCTCTCTCTCTCATTCTTTCTTTCTTCCTTTATCTTTGCATCTCTCCTTCCATTGGAGGATATTTTCACTTCAGCATCTCTTCGTTCCACTAAATAAGGGAAAATAAAAATAGCCTACTGCACACCTCCTATGGGGCTGCCACCACGCTATGCATTTACAAGTGTAAAGCACTGAACCCTGCACCTACAATACTATAATTACAGCTAATGTTCTTCTTATTATTCTATTCTTATTTAATTTACAAAAACTCTAGGGATGGGCACCTTGGTCGCTCAGTCTGTTGAGCATCTGACTTTGATTTTGGCATGGGTGGTGATCTCGGGGTGCTGGGATCAAGCCTGGTGTCAAGTCTTGGCAGGGAGTCTTCTTGTCTCCCTCTCCCTCTGCCCTTCCCCCCAACTCACGTTGTATCTCTCTCTCAAATAAATAAATAAATAAATCTTTTTAAAAAACCTCTATGAGACAACTGTGAATATTCTAATTTTTTCTTAGGAAACTAGCTACTGTAACAAAATACCACAGACTGGGTGGCTTATACAGTGACCTCATCTTAACTTAATTATCTTTGTAAAGAGCTTATCTCTAATTATAGTCACATTCTGAGGTCCTGGAGGTATGACTTCAACATATGAATTTGGGAGAAGAAGAACAATAAAACCCGTAACAGGTGCTTTGTAATTTAAGTCAACACTACTTGTCAGTGGGAAACAGTGCTGTGATTCAAACCCCGGTCCCGGTCGCTTGGGCTCAAGCTTATGGACTGTTTGCTATTCCACAGTTTCTCTTATATTCTTTTTTTCTACCTGCTCAACCTATTATTCATCGTGTGCATCATTATATCTCTTTAAATGCAAAGATCTTTCAATTATAAAGGACTTTGTAACATCTGTGACATGGGTGTATGATTCAGCAGTGCCTAGTAATGAAACACTTTTTGATGGAGAGATTTTATGGTTTGTTTTTTTTTTTTACAGGGAATAGCAGATCATTTATGTTTCTCATCAGTGGTCAGAGATCCAAGGAGAAAAGTTCTTTTTCCAATTAAATGGACTTCTAAATTCCTCTCTAATTGCCTCAGACAACAGAACATGTATACATCAGTGCAGAGGAACCTAATCACAGAGACTGCAACAGAAATTAGGATGAAGATACAGGCCATACATGTTAAAAAACAGAAAGAGAGAGAGCAGCAGCTGCACGAGGCAGGCAGCATTTAGCAAAGAATATAGAAGGAATGGGTCCCTGGGTGGCACAGTTGTTTAAGCATCCTACTCAAGTAGGGATCTCAATGTTGTGGGATGGAGCCCCATGTCGGGCTCTGAACTCAGTGGGGAGTCTGCTGGAGATTCTCTGTCTCTCCCTAGCTCTCTGCCTCTCCCCCTGCCTACAATCTCTCTCTCTCTTTCTCTCTCTCAAATAAATAAATAAATAAATATTTTTTTAAAAAAAGAATATAGAAGGAAGCAAAGCTTTCTGTGGGAATTTGACAATAGAGCTTGAGATTCTGGGAGATATGGCAGCATGAGTAGGTTTAGACACACATACTTACATGCACGCATGCACCAAGGTGCCAAGAAATAATATAATAATCAATACTGAAAGGATGGGTGGCTGACAAATACACTTTACAAATAGAATTTCTCCCAAACACAACAGAAATTTAGAAAAGAATGTAAGATACCAAGTGCTGATAAATGGAAACTCACATTCTTTAAAGAGCACTGGAATGTGACAGTAAGCAAAGGAAGGAATTATGAGAGCACCACCTCCCCAAATATCATCCTGTATTGGAAGCCTATGAGCCAAGGTAAAGAGTAGCACAGTGAGTCCCCTTTCAGCTTGAAGACCGAGCTTCTTAAAAGCAATCTCCCTGGGGCTCCTGGATGGCTCAGTGGTTTAAAGCCTCTGCTTTAGGCTCAGGTCATGATCCCAGGGTCCTGGGATTGAGCCCCGCATCGGGCTCTCTGCTCCACGGAGAGCCTGCTTCCTCCTCTCTCGCCCTGCCTGCCTCTCTTGCCTACTTGTGATCTCTGCCTGTCAAATAAATAAATACAAATCTTTATGAAAAAAAAAATCAATCTTCCCTAAGTTGGATGAGATCTTTCTTACCTGGCAGTGCAAGGACTAGAGGCATTCCTCTCGGAATAGTTACAACTATGCATCAACAGCAGTGTAGCATGTGTGTATGTGGGAGAAAGGCCTGGGGCTGCCCCAAATAAAGAGCCAACTGGTTGTGGCTCTTATCTCCAGTGATGCCTCACCAAGTCTTAAATTTCAAGGATAGAGAAAAAAATTCCTGAAAGGATCTGTTTAGAGGAAACATAGTGATACAGAGGGAAATTATCACACTAACCCCAGACTTAACATTCTCAATGTTTTATGACAGAAAACAGAAAAATATCTACATAAATTTACAGAACAAATTAAGGCACCCAAGAATGCTGAATCTAGGCAAATTATTGTTTACGTGATGGAAACAGAAAGGTATTTTTGAATGAGCAAACAAACAACAAATACAGCAAGTTTTAAAAATCCAGATGGCCAATAAATTAGGAAAAATGTTTCTACCTCTCTAAAAAGTATATACATAGAAATTAAAGTGAGGTACAAGTTTTCAACTCTGTTTTTAGAAAATCAATAAGATTGATTACATAGTGATGGTAGGGAAGGTGGGAAAAGAGGCATTCATAAAAGATAAGAACTCTCATTTGTCTATAACCAAATTCACCAGCCTGCCTATATCTATCCCATAGTTGTTGTCCTTCTTATTAAAATTGAAGTACTTCAGCTCCTAATATAAATAAGGCCCTTCACTTTGCTCTGAATCCATCCCCTTTCACGTCTTCATAGCCATCATCCACACAACTTTCCCATCCTTCTGTATCTTCAGATTTTTTTCCTTCTCCACTGGACTATTCCCATCATCATACAAACATGGCTGTATACTTACCACCTCAGAAGCCCTCTTTGGATTTGACATTCCCTAGAGCCCTTCATTTTTGTTAAAAATTTTGCAATAAGTCTTCTGCATATACAGTCTTTATCTCATCACTCCTCATTCTCTTCTTCTTTGAAGTACCACTTGTCAATGACTTCCATAATGTCAAATCCAATAGTATATATCTGGTCTCATCTCGCTCAATGGCTCATAAGTATTTGTTCACCATTGACCATTCTCCTTCTTGAAGCATTTTTAGCCTTGGTCATGATACTGCAGTCTCATTTTTCTCCCCCTTCAATGGACAGCCTATATCTCCTGTGTTAACAGCTCATTCTGTTCAATTTCCAAAGGTTGGGCCAATTCAGTGTTCAGTAGTAGGATTCATTCACTTTTTTATCCACATCCTATCTTTAGGTGGATGACTAAATAATTTTGCAAGCATAATTTTGAGGAAGAGAAGCCAAAGAGTACATACTGTATGATATTTTATTGTTGTTTATATAAATAGGCTGAATTAATCTATGCTGTTAGAAATCAGGAGAGTTGTTATCCTCATTGGAAGTACTGACTGGAAGAGGACATAAAGGGGGTTTGGGGAACATCAGTAATGTTTTCTTTCCTCATCTGGAAGATATGTTCAATTTGTAAGTAATTCATTGGACTATTTACTTATGATGTGCATACTTTAATATACATGTATCATAATTAAATTAAAATGTGCAATCACCCGGTGACGTACCACCATATTCAGAATAAAATCCACACTCCTTGCAGAGGCCTTCCAGACCCTATAATCCATTCTCTTACTCCCTTGTGTCACTTGTGTGCTCATTCCACCCTGCTGTGGCCTCAGGCTATTTTTAGATTCTTGGTCACTCATTCCCAGGATACGGTCTTTGAAATTTTCAATCTTTCCACATTTCCTCCCAAATTTCCTATAGCTTGCTCCTTCTTCCCATGTTAACAATCACATTAAAAGTTCCGTCCTAAGAGCAGCCTTCTCAGAGCTCCTAATCTGAAAGTGTCTGTTGACCACCCATCCCCGTTTTTAATTTTCTTCATAGCACTTAACATTCTGATATTTTATTCTATGTCCATTTGCTCATGGCCATTTCTGCTGACTGAATGTAAGCTCAATAAGGGCAAGGAAGGAACTTACCCTCTTTTTCACAACCACAAGTCTAGGGCCCAGAAAAGTACCTGACAAGTATTTTTTCAATTACTAGATGATTGTTCCTGGTGGGGTATCTAACAAAATACTTATGCATACCCACTGGGACAACTATTTCTACTTCTGGGAATTTGTGAGAAAGTAATCTGAAAAAGTCTGCAGAGATATACATATAATGATGTTGGCTATAGCACTGTTTATAAAAAGGAAAAATGTCAGCATATTCAATATACAGTAATATGGAATTGTTTGAGTCTATAATAGAATTGATATACAGTAGGGTATTATACAGTCTTTAAAAGGAATAACATAAATAACATGGAACATATTTAATTAAAATATCAGGTTATAACTCAACATGTACTGTATGATGCCTCTCTTGTATTCTCATACGTATTAGATTTTATTATATTTATTTCTATTGATCATCTGGAAAGATATAGTCCAAAAGTTAACTGTATTAAGGCTGTGGATGTTTTTCAATCTTCCTCATCCTTTGTTTATTTTATTTTTGTGATGAGCATTTATTATTTCATGATATAAAAATGTAAATCTTTTTATGTTACAAAATAAAAATTAATAAGACCCTTGAAAAAAGTGTGAAACAAAGTAACTACCATGAGATTTTGAAAAATGGAGAACACTCAGAAGAAAAATCTAGAAAAATCCAGATCAGATAAAATTCCAAAAAGTCTCAGTTTATATTGTGAATTCTTTTTACTATAGTTCATTTGCTTTGCTTACTTCAAATAGATATAATTCTTATTACAAATTTGGGTTCAGTTATTGTCATAAGGGTTTATAATCTTCACAGTCTGAAGTAATTATACCCTTAATAGAAATTATTCTATCTTTATACAAGGATAATGGACCCTACATGACAATTTGGATCAATGCTGAAAGAAAGAATAGGGAAAATGCCACAGCATCCCTTAAAATATATATTTATAAATTTAAAATTATTTTATTTGTCTATGGTGATACTGCACATACACTTAAGAAAAAAATTAACGTTTTAATCTTTGTATAGCTAGAGACTCCTGAAATGAATACAAATTCGAGTATGACCTCTGTCTCTGATCAGACCCTGGGAAAGTCACCCAGACAGTCTGTTTCCTCCAGCTCTCTTTCTTCTTTCACTGTATAGAGGTACTGTGAAGATTATGTGGGAGGATGTATGTGACAGCTTTATATAGGGACCCTCGCATAGTATAGCCTCCTAAATATTTGATGGCTGCTTACATATTTTAGCCCATATATGGGCTAAATAATTCTCTTCATTTTATAATTTCTTTATGGGTACCATCTTCAGTTTCTTTTATTGCCTGAAACACTATTGAGGGGGATATCCTCATATTTTCTCTAAATTATTTATGTTTACTTGCTATTTAACCTTGTTTTAAAAGTGTAGCTCGAATCCTCTAATTACAAAAATAATGTATATACAAGGCAGAACATTTTAAAAACACAAAAATGACCACATTTTACCCTTGAATCTATTAAAAGGTATGGTATTAGTGACTAAAACTGGAAACAAGTATTTTGGTGGTGATTAACTACAACAAAGAAAAAGCAAGATGATTTTTTAAAGTCCTTGAATGTCTTACCTCTTCTAATTTTCCTGTAGAGTGTTGGCAGTTTTCACAGTACCATCACATTATTGATTAATATTCTAAAAAGACAGATTTCTTCCACATATCTGTGTTTTGTGTTTATATTATCCCATCCTTTCAATTTTATGTCCTACTTATACTCACTGAGTAAGTTTCTAATTACCTACAGAGTTGATGAACACACTCTAAGTTATTTAATGCAGGTCATCTAATAGCAGTTGGCTAGATGGTCCCCAGAACCAGGTCCTGGGAGCTACATCCAAATATTAATGCAACTTGAAGTGGAAACTTGTATTATTTTTTAATTGAACATTCAAGCATGTTGTGCATTCACCTATCTAAAAATAATGTGATTAAAGTCATATTTTCCCATGTTTGTCAATGAAAATGTGACAAAGAGAAGATTCTAAGACCTCCTGAAAATAAGATGGATTGTCACTATCATTTTTTCCTGTCTCTGTGGCTTGTGGTGCTATCATGGAACAAGATTAAATGGCTCTGGCATGATTTGCTATTCAGAAAACCTTGATGTTTCATGGAATCCACACTTTTCCAGATGTTTAAAAATTGATTATGGCCTCTAGTATCTTCCCAGGTAACCAAGTCCAATTCTTTTACCTTTTCAAAGATACATAAATATTTTGCTAGAATTTAGTACTCCACAATCCTCTACCTATAAGTTTCTAAAAATTTTACATTTTGGCCAAGCTTATAATCATTCTGGATTATGATTACGAATTTTATATACATCCTTCTCATTGAACACTATACCAAATCCTTGTTTAAGCATCTGTTTCTTTCCTTAATAAACATTCAGATTCTTAATGCTTACAGTTTTCACATGGTCTTTTTCTTACCAATTTTTCCCTTTCTCTTCCTTCCCCTCCTTCCCATGCTCCTTTCTTCACTTCCCCCTTCTTTTTCTACTCTCCTTCTTCCTTTTTTCTTTCATAATTACTTAATATGTTTTTACTACCCAAAGTGAATAATGTTTTTTGATGTTAAAAAATATCCTGGGGGCGCCTGGGTGGCTCAGTGGGTTAAAGCCTCTGGTTTCCACTCAGATCATGATCCCAGAGTCCTGGGATCAAGCCCCGCATCTGGCTCTCTGCTCCATGGGGAGCCTGCTTCCTCCTCTCTCTGCCTGTCTCTCTGCCTACTTGTGATCTTTGTCTGTCGAATAAATAAATAAAATCTTAAAAAAAAAAAAATCCTGATTGGGTTACTGGGGTTGGGGAGTAGGGATAGGGTGGTTGGGTTCTGGAGATTGGGGAGGGTGTGTGACATGGTGAGTGCTGTGAAATGTGTAAGCCTGACAATTCACAGACCTGTACCCCTGGGGCAAATAATATGTTATATGTTAATAAAAAGAATTAATTTAAAAAATCCTAATTAATATTTTCTTTGTCTTCAATTATCTTTTTCAACCCTGTGCTAAGATTTGGGCATGATCTCAGTAGCTCTCCAACTTCAAATAATAATCCCTAGGAACTCAGGCACACTGAACAATGTTAAGAAGTTACTGTTCTAAAACAAAAACAAAATCTAAATTATTAGGTAAGCCTCAAAAGACTAGGATTGTTTCTTAGAATAATCTAAAACAAAAAGATAGTAATTAGGAATGAAAACAATCACATGCTAGTGAAGAAGTTGTAGGTTGGTAATTGCTTTCCTTCAAAAGTCTCTACCTTTCAAAAATGGTAGTTAGAACACGTGTTTTATTCGTTATTTTAATAATTTATATTACTCAGCTTTCAAAAAAAAATCTTGCCATTTACAATGACGTGGATGGAATTAGAAGGTATCATGCTAAGCAAAATGAGCCAATCAGAGAAAGACAATTAAATGATTTCACTCATATGTGGAATTTAAGAAACAAAACAGGAGCATAGAGGAAGGGAGGGAAAAATAAAACAACACGAAATCAGAGAGGGAGACAAACCATATGAGACTCCTAACTATAGGAAACAAACTGAGAGTTGCTGGAGGAGAGGAGTGTGTGGGGATGAGGTAACTATGTGATGGGCATTAAGGAGGTCACGTGATGTAATGAGCACTGGGTTTTATATACCAAGTAATGTATCACTGACCTCTACCTCTGAAACTAATAATACACTGTGTGTTAATTAATTGAATGAAAATAAAATTAAATTTTAAAAAATTTAAAAAGTAAATTTTTTTTAAATTTCATAAAAGTGAAGAAAAATTTGTGTTTATTTTTATTTTGTATAGAATAAGTCTATAGCTAAATAACATGAATTTCAGGGGAAAAAGTTCTTCTATAGAATAACAAGATGCACTAGATCAAAGGATGTCTGTATACCTGACTGAAATGAAGTTTCACAAGATAATTCCTTTTATCTTAATAAGAGCTTTATTGAGATATTCACTTGTCATAAAATCCACCCTTTTAAAGTGCATGCAGAAGGTTTTTGTGTATTCACAGAGTTTTATAACTATCACCACTATCTAATTTTTATCACCCCAAAAGAAATCATGTAGTCATTAAAACGGGCCCCTGTCCCTGGCAACCTTCAATCTAATTTCTCTCTCTATAGATTTCCCTATTCTGGATATTTCATTTAAATGAAATCATACAATATATGGTTTTTTGCAACTAGCTTCTTTGATTTAGCATAATGTTTTCAGTGTTCATCCATGTTGTATCCTGTTTTTCCACTTCATACCTCCTCTTACTGAATTATATTCTATTATATGGATAGGTCACATTTTGTTTAAGTCACCAGTGGATGGACATTTAGATTTTTTCCACTTTTCAGCTCTTCTGAATAACAGTGCTGTCCACATTCATGCTGAGGTATGTTTTCATTTCTGCGGAATATATAGCAAGATGCGGAAATTGACAAAATGATTCTTTACAATATTGTGTACAGTTCACGATTTTTGGTGTGACTTTTCTATTCTCTTCTTTTGTTTGCAGCTTCATTTTTAAATGGTAGTTATGTTCCTCTAAATTGGTATTACTCGAAATGATTTGCAACCCCCAGTTTGAAAAACCCAGGGCTGGATGATTCATCAGGTTCTTTCCAGATTTAACGCTATAGTGCATTATGTGGCATTATTGTTCTAGGTGCTTCATAAACAGCTTTTCATTTAGTATTTATAAGAACATTTTGAAGCAGGCATAAATAGCCCCATTTTAGGTAGATATAAGCTGGGAATCAAATAACTTAAAAAACCTTGCCTTTAAGCTAATGCTGTATACTTTATTAAAATAAGGTCCAGCTACATTCAATTGGTCCTTTCAATCTTACTAAGTCTTCTCATAGTCCCTCAAGTAAGTCATTTGAATATCCTTGGCTCCTGACTTTCACTTCATGTCAGAATGAGAAATGTATTTTAGCCTGCTTGCTTATTTGTTTTTTTTTTACTCTAAAGTTTACATTTTTTTCTGTCTACACTGTTAATATATGCTTATTACAGAAAATAAGAAAAATAATGAAAGAAAACAACAACAACAACAACAACCCCAAAACAAAAACCCCATGACTTTCTAAATACCTACAATCCCAGCATGGAAGAAAACATTTTTGTTTTACTATATAGACACTTGCAGTCTGTCTTTTAACAAAACTGGACTCATCTTGCCAGTAATGTTCTACAAATTGAAAAAGTATTCATAATACATGTTTACATATATTTGCTTTTTAATTTATCCTGAGTCTACCCTTCATCAGTGATGGTTCTCCCTTTGATTACTAAGTTACAACGTTTAATACTTATTGACTCTCTTATTTCCTATCCCAAGTTAGAATGAAATTAGATTTTCCAACTTCTTAATAATGGGGGTTTCTGGATGTGCCAGTTTCCTCCCCAGAAAAACTCAAAATTCCGAATCTTCTCACTTTTAGCCGATTTATTACTTCTCAAAAATCTGTTCTGATTATTTCCAATTTGGCCTTACTCTCCAGGATTCTTTTTAATTTCAGAGAGGGACTGTAAAAATATTTTTTAACAAAAACAGTTTTATGCCTCTGCTACACTTAGTGACATTTTTTTCACTAGTGCTAGTTGGTAACTAGATAATTTGCCAACCCCAGTTTGTAAGTTTGAAACCACACTTGATAGCCATCTCAGAGACAAAATGAGAAAAAGTTTAAATATTGAGACAGCTTGTAGTAATTCCTAAAAGCTAAGAAATCCTTGTATGAATTTTGGATTATAAATTCCTGAGAACAGTAATTACTTTTAGCTTGACCTCTTTCCTGGCACACAAGTGATATTCTATAGATCTTTGCTTGATGATTATAAGTGAACCAGCTCCTTCTCATCCCATCTCCCTCCACCTAGATAAAGGAAGAAGCCAGGTAACAGTCAATCACACATAGTAAGTAGCACAAGCATATGTGCCCAAGGAGACAATTTCTTTTTTCCATTTATTTAACAAGCATTCTTGAGTTCTTATGGCAAACCTATCTCTATAATACGTGCTCAAAAATTGGTGGTAGGAGGAATTCAACATAATTAAAAGTCTAAGTCCTTCCCTCATTGAGCTTACAGCCTCATTGTGTAGGCCAAGCCTTTTCATGTTAAGCATTAGAGAACACTCGCAAAGAATAGGAAGTGAAAGATAAGACTGGGTTTTTTCCACATGAAAAATATTCTGTGATTGTCATATTTATTAGATTTGAAGACTTAGGTGATGGGAATATTCAGTGCAAAATGGATACAGCTCAAGATGCTCATCTAAATGGGAAAGGCAGAGTATGTACTGATCATGGAAAGGGCTGTTTTTTCACTGGGATATTAAATGTGATAATTACACACAAAGAACAAAGAAGCACCAGGTGCCTTGTTCTCCTGATCTGACTCTAAAGGAAACATTATGGTATGATAGTTTAAGTTCTGGAAAATTAGTAGTATATGAAAACTAATATTTTAATTTAAAATCATTTTCACAATGACACCTTAAAGATTTTATATACTAGTTATTTAAATGCCAGTGGGCAAAATATTTTTCTAAAGAAACAAATATAATCTTGAAACTAAAGGTTGTTTTGGTTGTTTTCTAAATAAGTAAAATAATTAAATTGTACTTTAAATTATTATATAATTTGAAGTACAAATACTTTTGGAAACATTAAGCATAATCAAAGCAATCCTGCTTTGATTGTATACATAGGTTGTTTCATTTATGTATTTTTTTATTTTCTTTTTGGCTCTTCAAACTCTGAAGACAGAGATCACTTAACTTATTTTTTGTCTCTATTTCCTTCTTATATATTGTCTATAAATGTTAATTGAATCGAAATTCCCCTTTGCATGTTATTTTTACCTCTGAAACTCTTGTTTTGGAGTTATTTACCTTTCTTAAAAGGCATAAAAATGAGTATATGCTTAATTTTTTTCACAAAGAAGGAATATAGTTTTAATAACAAAATATTACCTATAATAGTCTATTGTTTCAGTCTCTCTCTCTGAGTATGGAGCCCTCAACCATTTGAATCCGTATAATAAGTGTGTCCCATAAAAGAAGTAATAAGTGCTTCTTATTATTATCTAGGAAACATCAGACCTTTCCACAGGTTACAGGGACTGATCTGAGATAATGGAACAAATCCGTTGGGAAAGCCATCTCAGTATGTGGACTATGTGAATGGATTATCTTATGGATTGAAGCCTGTGATTTTCAGGCTGATGTCCAGACACCAGATGGCTTTAAACTCCTCTCATCCAGAACACTAGCAGCCTGCTTTAGTCACATTGCTCTTGCTAATATTTGTAGAGCATCTATGCGGTCCCCAGTGCATGCACTTATTATTCTATTAGGCAGACATTATTCCTTTTGAAGCTAGATCACATGACTCCTGGGCTAAGTTGACATTAATCACTATTTGTCCGGCCTTAGGCTATAAAGTTCCTAAATATACATCTTCCAGGAAAGGGCTTTTCAATTGCCTGTTCATAAAGATGAAACAAAAAAATGATTTACCACTATCACCATACAATTAAAAAAAAAATAAGCTGCACTGCACAAATACATGTCAATAACAGGCAATTCTAGCTGTTAAGAAGTCAAAAGATCCTGCTTCCTAAAGATCAATGAAACTAGTTTGTGAGGAGCCAGCATAAAAGCTTCCTGGTCTTTTTCAAAACCACACAGGCTAAGTTGGGATAGTAAGCAATGGTTTTATGAAAGCTATTCCTTTCAAGAATTCCAAATATACCTTGAACACTGCACATGTGTTTTTATCCTCCTTTGGGCTTTTGTTTCCTCTTAATCGATACAAACAAGAATTTCCCATCTGTGTAGTGATAAGGTTGGACTCTGCTTCTCTTTTGAATAACAATCATATAAAGTGTAGAAATAATAAAAAGAGCCTCTCTTTACTTGTTTAATCAGCTTTGGTTGCAAACTTTCTACAGTAAAAAATCATTATCATATAACTCAAATTTGTAATTTTGTTACCCTCTTATGTACTAGAGTTCTGAATTTACCTAAGTTGACAAAGAAATGAAATTTTGCAGCTTTTGTCTGACATGCATGCTGTTTATGATTTTAGGGATTATATTCATTTTCAGCATTAAATTCATAGAATAAGCAAAATGTCAAACTTTGTTTACTAATTTTATACTTATCTGTTCCCTTAATATCCTGTCTTGGTTCTCTAGTTATAACATAGATGAACCTAAAGTTTGCTAGAAACATTTGCCATTAGCTTCTTCTAAAAAAAAAAATTAAATTTGAGGATAATCCTACCTCCAGAGCTTATTCTGTTCCTGGCCATTGACTGTGACAGTGGAAGGCTCATCTGAAAGCACCGGAGCATCCCATCTAAAAGCATAAAACATATTACATTTCATGAAAAAGCTAATTCAGATTGTTTAATTCTGGTAATATTGCCTCTGTCACCTTCAAAATCAAAATGTTCTTTCCTGTTATTATAAGGAAAACAACCAAATTGCTAAAAAACCCATTTGAATACACAGCTGCCTTATGTTGCATACTAATTTGATTAAAAACGCTCGCGCCTCACCAGCATTTTTACATAAAGCACATTGGTGAATTAAACAAAGTCTATTTTAAAAATATATCTGAGGCAGTGTTGATGACCAGAGTCTGCAGTAGTGACCACTGGCCCCCCTGGACTGAGCAAAAATCTTTCTGGCTGTCTTGGAAGGCATGAAACAATTGTCGAGCTATATTTGTTTGCTCACTGCTTTGGGCACTGAGCCAACCTCATTGCAAATAACTGCATTAGTCAAGTGTATCCAAATTATTACAACACAGCGTCCATCCCAGTTATTGCTGTTGAAGCATTTTCGGAATCTTCATGTCACTCGAAAACATTTATTTGAAGGGTGAGCATCACATAAATTCAGGTCCACTTGGATATATAGAAAAGTGGCAAGACTACTTTCACAACTGGCTTTATTTTTCCTGTCTCTACAAGAAGGAGTTTTTGAAGGGCTTATTGTTAGGATCTCATTAAGTCAGAAGAATTTCCATCTTGTATTTTTTTCTTTTATTTCTTCATTTATTTCTTGGGATGATTTTTATCCAGTGTTAATATTTATCCATATATTAACTGACTTTAACTTTGTTTCTAATAATGAATGTGAGGGTTGAAAGCATTGGTAATTGGTGTAAGCCAAGCTACCTGAAGCTTATGCAATTAAATAGACTCAGATTTTAGAAATCTTATTCCATATCCTACAGGTGAGCCACAAACAAAGTCTGCATACAGAAAGGGAAATTCCAGGTCTTTCTTGATGACCACACTGGCGAATTCATATATCAATGAATATATTTTCCAAATGCCTTATTAGTCTCTAACAATAAGTTATGCTATTTCAAAAGACACATTAGCTCCTTAACCCATGGGATTGCTAAATACATATCACGAAAACTTATCTGACATAAACCGTGTTCACTGTTTAGGCTTCCAAGATAATTCCACACTGTGCAATGTTTGGGCTTGGTTTTGGGTTTGACCATGACTTGTATTTTTGAGTGCCTGCCCATTTTCCTACTCATTCCCTTCATATTATCTGGAGAGCCATTTTACTCCTACAGATAATCCAGGCTACTGGGTGCCACAGTGGCTTCTTAGGATCTTGGATTAACAATTTCATTATCTGTGATATGAAAATAATTATTTCTGTCATTTTTGTTTCAAGATTATTCACAAGACTAAAATAAATACTAAAAAGTACTTATAAGCTATCTCAAATTTTAAAAAAAGTTTTATTACAAATTTAATGTTCAGTGTCATATTGCCGTTTGACCTTTCAAGCACACCTTGGAAAATATAACAAACTTATAGGAAAATGAACCAAGCTATATATGTTTGAAAAATTGTAAGGAATAAAATGGTTCTGTTTCTATCCAGGTTTTATTTCATTAAAAGCTATTTGATATGAAGTATGAATAAACAAACACAAAATGTAATCTTAATTTTATTCTTACAGTATATTAAAAAGTCCTCCAGGAAAATAATTCTACTGGGAATGAACAGAATTAGGAGCTCTCTGATTCTTCTCTAATTCTTTAGTAAAGACTGTGTTGCACCTATATTTAAGGTAAAATAATAAACTTGTTTCTTGGGATGCCTGGGTGGCTCAGTTGGTTAAGCTTCTGTCTTCCACTCAGGTCACATTCCCAGGGTCCTAGGATCCAGTCCTACACTGTGCTCCTTGCTCAGCAGGGAGCCTGCTTTTCCCTCTGCCTGCCACTCCTACTGCTTGTGCTCGCTCTCTCTCTGACTAATAAATAAATAAAATCTTTTAAAAATAAACTAAAGAAATATAAATTTGTCTCTCAACAGTATTTATCAAGCATTCCCCCTGTCAAGTATTCTGAGATTTACAGAATCTTTAAGAGTAAGTGCTCAAAGAGGGTACCTGGGTGGCTAGTTGGTTAAGTGTCTGCCTTCAGCTCAGGTCATGATCTGGAGTCCTGGGATGGAGCCCCAAGCATCAGGCTCCCTGCTCAATGGGGTGTCTGCTTCTCTGTCTCCTGCTGCCCTCCCCTCGCTCATGATTTTTCTCTTTCTCTCTCTCAAATAAATAAAATCTTAAAAACAATAAGTGTCAAACAATTGGGAGATGGTTAAATAAATATAAAAAACAACTGTTTTAAACTATAACTTCTGGGGCACCTTGGTGGCTTAGTTAAGCATCTGCCTTCAGCTCAGGGCATGATCCCAGGGTCCTGGGATCCAGTTCCATATCTGGCTCCCTGCTCATCAGAGAGTCTGCTTCTCCCTCTGCCTCTGCCCATCCCCTTGCTCATGCTCTCACTCTCTCTCTATCAAACAAATAAAGAAAATCTTTTAAGAAAATAAAATAATAAAATAAACTACAAATTCTAAGTTAGCAAATGCCATGGAAATTACCTTGATATGATGTAAAGTGATAGAAGTCTGTATATAACATAAAAGTATGATAGTAATTGGGTTAACTTATATGGATAAATAATTACACACTAATTTGAAGTTATATTAAATCAACTACATATGTGTTTGATGTGTATGTGTATTTGATAGGAAATACAAGAAATTCTGAAGTTTATCATTGAGTTGCAGGATATTATTAATTTTATTTTTATCTTTATAATCTCATATTTTCTAAATATTGTTTCATAATTTTGTGTGATATCAGAAGTTTATAAACAAACTATCGTTTTTTTAAAAAATCTTATGAGGTTATGAGAGAAATTAATACACTATTAATTACAAGTGTGTTATCTGATGATAAACATTGCATTTAATTGGTCCTTCACTCTGTTTTACAGTAAACTACTATTAATTTTGTGGTAAATATACCTATTCAAATAATTATTTTCTTGTTAGTTTACTGGAACACAAGTTCACTGACTTAATTTATTTGAAAGTCATTCTGGTGATAGTATAGAGGTGGAGTAGAAGTCATTTTCTAAGGGAGTTCAGGAATTCTTACAATATTTTAGGATGCACCCTATGTTGAAGAGACAGTTTTACTAGAGATTATATAAAGGATGGGAAGAACACTTCTGAAATTTTAATATGGTATTTGTAGGCTTCATTCTTTTTCACTACCTATTTTTCTACTCTTTTCCCTTGACAAAAATGAAGCTATCCTTAAATCTTTATTTGGTGGTTTCCCATAAGATACAAATAGACAAAAGTAACACAGTCAGGATATAGGGCATTCTCAGAGATTTGTATAAAATGATTTGCTTTAAAGCCTCCAGAAATTTTTTGTGTCAAAAACCACCTGTAAATAAAAACACAATTATGAAACAAATAAGCTGGAAAATTGCTATTTGCATCATAAGTATTTTTATACCATGGTTCATTTCATAATTTTGTGAGATTTTTTTCAAGAAATTGCAAAGAAATCATTCTAGTGACAGAGCCTCTGTTCTAGAAACTTCTAGAATATTGTACCACCATACAATGTAGTTATCACAAGGTATTACTAGAAAACGGACTCCGAATTTTTGAAGCATAGTATTTTCGTATCCTAGGGCTCCCATAACAAAGTACCACAAACTGGACGCTTAGCAAAACAAAAATTGTCTTACAGTTCTGGGGAATAGAAATCCAAGATTGGGGTGCCAGCAGAACCATACTTCCTCTGAAAGCTCTAAAGAAGTGTTTGTCTCGGGCCTCTCTTTCAGTGTCTGGTGGCTTCAGGCATTTCTTGACTTGTAGATGCCCATGTCCATATTGTCTTACCTCTGTGTATGTCTCTGTGTCCAAACTCTCTGCCTCTTTAAAGGACAGTGCTTGAAAAAAATAAATAAAGGCCACTGGTTGTATTGGATAGGATTGGATTTTAACTGGATTGCCTTTGTAAAGACTTTGTTTCCAAATAAAGTTATGGTCTAAGGTACTGAGGATAGGACTTCAACCTATCTTTTAAGCAGGACAGAATTCAACTGTGAACACATATGATCGACCATTCTTACATACTATAAACTTCAGTTTTGATTTTTTATGTGCAGAAATGTTAAAATTACTTTTCAATAAAAAGCTAATTAATACCTGGCATTTAAGCAAGTGCTTTTCTTGAGGACAAATCCCTTGACTTAGAGGACCCTTGAAGAATTATAAATACTGAAAAACAGCAAAACCCAGCTCATCATTAGGCTTTCACTCTGGAGAGTTAAAGAAAGCTTAAAGTGCATCCAGAGTGCTGTGTTCTTTGCTGCTTAGTCTATAAGTCTGTAGGAAGATTTTGAACTTACAAGGGGACATGAAGATCAAGGCATTTTAGGTTGAAAGTACCTCTTTTCATTTCACAGATGAAGAAACACTTGAAGGCCCTGAGCAATATTTGGCCAGAAAAAAAAAAAAAAAAGAACTTGCTGGCAGATGGATTAAGCAGACAAAATTTCATCCATAAAGAATATTTTATGCCCTAAAATATACAAAATTAGAAGCATCAATTGGGGAGCTGATAGTTTCATACTTAGCAAACATAGCCAGCAAAATATATACATTTCACAGAAATGAAACTTCCAGAATATAGGCTACCACTTTGTAACATATTGGTTAAAACTGTGAGACACGATATATGGAAGGAAAAGAATGAATTTAGAGAAAGCAGAACCATTAATATCTGCCCTGGGACATCATAAGCCTGAGGTTTGAATTCACTTTTTCCTTTATTGTACTCTTCGTATTTTTTCTCCTAATTCTGCTCTGATTATTTAGCTGACTGAAGCAACTAAAGTAGAATAAGTTGTGACATCTTTGCTTTTTCAGTTGATCGTTTTAAAGTAACAGAAAGACAGAAGGCACTTGCAGTGTTGTTATGCAATGCTTACAAAGTATATGTGTTCCTTGGAATTGCCAAAAGTACCTACATACAAAAAGGTAGCACATTCCGTTTCTAATACAGTGTTTTTACCATAGATAATAAATGTCAGAGCTGAGTTAAAGTGAAGAATGACTTACTTTATGAGTTAGTCAAATATTAGTTATATAAGACATTTCTATGTGTCTATATTTACAGTCTTATCTTTCGTAATAAAAGTTTAAATTATCTTTGAGTACATAAAGTGGCTTTTCAGTTGCACATTCTTTCATTTCTCATTGAATTATGGATTGCAGCATTATGATAAAATTGATAATACTTATTCAATTTTTTTCTTCTAAAATATTTTAAATGCTAAATAATATCATTTAGGTTCTGAAATTACTGTATCCTGTTTTGCTTATAGTTAGCTTTGTCTTGTAAAAGTTTTCATTTTTAATAAGTTCTTGCTGTACTTATTATATATTAAAACTGTAGGATATGAGAATTTGTCTTTCTCCAGCCATCAAAAATGAGTTCAGGCTACTAAGATACCCAGGATTTGAAAACAGTTTTGAAATGAGTGGATCATGGGATTTATGTTTAAGTCATTTAGTACCAAATAGTACTTGCATGTCCCAGGCCAAAGATTTCTGGGTGTGGGGCAAACAAAACTTAAGGTTTTAGACCCAGATACAAGATCTGATATGTAAGATATATATCTGTATAAGATCTTAAAACAGATATATATCTGTATAAGAACTTAAAATTAAAAACAGGTCACTCCTTTGACAATCAGCCAGAAATTAAGCCAAATTTAGTTTCTTTCTAATATACACTTATTTCATGTTTGCTAAAGCTAACATCATTAATAGAAAACTACACATTGAAACCCTTTTATTTGGAAATCTAGTGACTAATAAGCTACACCAGTGATGCTGTTGCTCTGAAATTCAGGTCACGCATGCATTTTCATTAAGGGAAGTGTAAAAACTGAACTATTTTTATGGTATGTAATTTTTTTATTGTATTGTGTTAGTCACCATACAGTACATCACTAGTTGTTGATGTAGTGTTCTATGATTCATTGTTTGTGTATAACACCCAGTGCTCCATGCAATCCATGCCCTCCTTTAACACCCATCACCAGGCTCACCCATCCTCCTTAACCCCCTTCTTTCTAAAGCTCTCTGTTTGGTTCCCATTCATCTGTTCCTCAAAAAATTAAAAATAGAACTACCCTATGACCCAGCAATTGCACTACTGAGTATTTACTCCAAAGATACAGATGTAGTGAGAAGAAGGGCCATATGCACCCCAGTGTCCATAACAGCAATGTCCACAATAGCCAAAATGTGGAAAGAGCCAAGATGCCCCAAGGTAGGAAAATATTATAGAATTATTTTATCAAGATAGCTTAGAATTTATAGAGTTGATGGCCAAAGCAAATCAGGTTAAACTTTTGATAGATTTTTCTGTTTGTTATGCTATAAGTTTCTTTTTTTTTTTTTTTTAAGATTTTATTTCTTTATTTGAGAGAGAGGCAGTGAGAGAGCATGAGCGAGGAGAAGGTCAGAGGGAGAAGCAGACTCCCCATGGAGCTGGGAGCCTGATGCGGGACTCGATCCCGGGTCTCCGGGATCATGACCTGAGCCGAAGGCAGTCGTCCAACCAACTGAGCCACCCAGGCGTCCCATACACTATAAGTTTCTTATAAGAGATGAATAGAATACATCATTTGTTCCCTCAAGAACTCTGCACAGGACCTGCAAAGTGGATTTCAATAATTTTTATTTTTTTCGATTTCACTAATGCTTGAAGTTGTTAGCAAATATTTGCTAAGCACTTACTGTATGCACAGCATTATGCTCCATAGTGGAGACTCAGTGTGGCTACATAAGACAAAATGTAGACATAGATTTGTTATCATTTGGTGATCATTTACTTTGGCATTAACAATAATAGGTTATTTATTAAATGCTATAGGCATCAGGCACTCTCTATATTTTATATAAATTATATAAACACATGACTTAATCTATAGTGACTCTATGCAGAAGTATTATTATTGTCATTTTATAGATAAGGAAATTTAAGCTTACAAAGGATAATTCCTTTTCCCAAGCAATATATATAGTTAAATGCAAGTCAACCTAAAAAAATTACGCATCCAAATTTCAAAACTCTTAACTATTATCCTAAACATCTTTAAATATATATTTTTTGCTTTATTCTAGCATTTCTATAGAATCATATGGTTTTGATAGTTACATGTTTAATTAAACTGAAATCATACAATGGTGAGAAATCAAAAGAACAAAATGTACTCAGTGTAACTAAAATGCGTAATTTCCTTTAAGAAAAATCATATGTGCCTAACTGCTAGAAAATCTTAAGTGTTGGTTTTATGCTATAATTTCTTTAAATCTGATTCCAGGATTTAATTACTCCTCAGAAATCTGGGTATAGGATTAAGAAAATAGTGAGCAGTATGATGACTTTTGAATTTTATCTTGGCAATATAATTTATATGAAATTATTTTGGTTTTAAGATTTAAAAAATACTAATTAACATTGAAACCTGGGGACTCAATTATGTTAAGCTCAATTTTACAAATACTAAAATAGGCTTAAAATAAGCCACACTCTGTCCTAACCACTTTACAAGGGTCAATTTCTTTAACCTACGCACTAGGTAGTATAGATGCCTTTTTCAGAGGCATAGAATAATAAAACCAAAATTCCAATCTAGTTAGTTTGGCTCCAGACTTCATGCCTCCTCACGGTTACTTTGAGCTGACCCGTGTTTAGCAGGCTAAATATATTATCCTATAACAATCCTCAGTAGCATTTTAGTCTCTGTATAATGTTAATATGAGAAAGGTTACTAGATATTAGTAGTTTTCCAGAGAATACAATTTAATGAAATAAAAGACATCTACTTATTACTTATTTTCCTTTTTATATAATCTTTTTCCCTTTTTTACAACTGTGTGTAATACCATGTTTTTAAACAAGATTGATATCTGTACATGCATATTTATGACTTGGTTGTAGTGTTTATATATTTAACATTATAATATTATTTCTGCAAATGAAATTTTTATGCTTTAAAAACTGGGCAGTCGGTGCTAGTGCTTTAGTTATTTTCTTTTTTTATTTTTCATTTTTATGTTATCCTTTTATATCTGCTCTTTTACTAATGAAACCTGATCTGCTGTAACCCTTCATTCTGCTCTTTTTCTGCCCCTTATTGCTCACTCTTAATGAACCTGTGAATCATGTTTTTCATTAACTGTAGAAAATTCTCCAACATTATATTTTTATTTTTTTAACTTTTTAAATGTACTAAAAGCACAATGAGCATACAACTTCCACCTTGATTCAAAAATTAGTCATAATTCTCTTAATCAAATTTGCACTTTCAAACCCTTTGAAAGTGAGTGGGAGATATGATGATTTTTCTGTTTGTCCCTAAAATGGCATTCCCTAAGTAACCACAATATCATCATCACTCCGAAGAAACCAATTAAAACCAATTTCCAGCTAATATTAATATCTCCCCAATTGTCCCCAAAATGTTTTCTGCCCTTTTTTATAACTAGCACATAATCAAGATACATCTATTGCATTTTTGTCTCTTAGATATCTCTAATATAAAATAGACCCCACCCATAATGCACACATGTGCACACTGACTTTTTGAAATGATCAAGCCAATTGTAGAATGTCTGCCTTCTGAATCTCTCTGTTTTCTTGGGATTTGACTTGCCCTTTTATTTGCTTCTGTGTTTTCTGTAATATTCAAATGTATCTAAAAGCTTGAATATAATCAGATTAAAGTTTTTTTGCAGGAACACCTCATAGATGATGAATCCCATTGAAGACTTATAATTTCACTATTAATGATGATGCTAACTTTAATAATTTCTTTACAGTAGTAACTGAACATTTTCTTCATTATTAAGGTATATCTTCCAACTGACAATTAGCACACAATTTGTAGGGCGATGTTTGCCATCATATCTTGTACCCTGCCAAAATAATGATTTGCTAATTCTAATATTTCTTTTATATTTATAAGCCAGTGTTTTTTCTGTTAAACCCCCCCCAAAAAAAAACAAAAACAAAAACAAAACCAACAACAATAACAACACACACTTTCCCTCATTGAATGGGCATGAAATTTCACCTTGAAAGATAAGATAAATGTTTATTTCTTTCTCTTTACAAACTTCAATATAAGTATTTGGTGGAAATCTTGGGATATTTTTCTTTTCTTTTTTCTTTTTCTTTTCTTTCTTTCTTTCTTTTTTTTTTTGTGTGTGTGTGTGTGTATCACTGTAGACTTGTGGATTTCATTGAGTCATTTTTCTTTTTTGACACATATTGTTCCAAATTTACCTAGAAGGAGTTTCCCCCCCGCCCCCCAGAGCCAGCTCCTTTGGCCTTTGGATATATCCCTTGTGGGCTACTAGCATTATAGTTTGTGGCCTCACATAATCCCCCTGCCTCACCCTACACTTCCCGTCCTTAGACCTTCTACCATGCATTCCTAGATATCCTAGGTCTTTTTATCGATAAAATAGTATTTAGAAATGAAGAACTGGGTGATGATAGCTCACTGTTGCTGGGAAGTTATTGTTTCTAGGCCTGCAAGGGACATTGGGACATACCTAGCAAAATATATACCTCCTAAAAATTAAAATCATAGGCCCATACTGATCTTTATAGTTAAAATTTAGCATTATAGGATTTCATTTAACTTCTTTGATATTGCATTTTTATCTTTTACTCTTGCAATGCAAATCTTAGGTCCTAATATTGATACAATTGCTTATTTGCTTTATTCATCAAATTGCTGGAAACAAATATTACTACTAAAAAGAAAACTATTGACTGAAGTTTATGATTAATTTGTAGTTTTTTAAAATATACAATCTTGTAGTATTTCCTACTAAAGATAGATGTATAGTCTAATGTACACATAGACAGTGAAGATACTCCTGAATTATTTTTTCTGTATGTTTCAGTTTGTATTCAATGTACAGTTTACTTCTTCTGATCCCTTCTTCTTCTCCTTCTATTTCTACTTCGCCTTTCTAATTCTTTTTGAGTTAACCTTAAATATGTAAGATGTTTATCTGGTTCAAAAAATATATAATAAAAAGTATTTTCATGGAAATATCACTTACATTTATATCCCACTCTGTCAGTTTCTTCCTATGCCAAGTAGTAGTCATTTTGATTCATTTCTTACTTATTTTCCAAGGATTTGTTTATTTTGTAAAACAAATTCTTATTTCTTCTTCCCTCTTAGTATGAGAGAACATACCAAAAGTATTGGCTTACAGCTTGCTTGTTTCAATTAACAGTGTATGAATTATATACAACATATAACTGCAAGGCAACTTTTTTCATCCTTTGTATCATAGTTCATTCAACTAGCACTGACTGATGGACATTTAGATTGTGTCCAGTTTTTTACCATTACTAATAATGGCACCGTCATTAACTTTTTTTTTAAATTTACTGAGGAATGCCTTCAACATAGAACCTTGAAATTAGAAATGCTGGATTAAAGGGCAAATGCGTTTGGAATATTGTTGGATATGGCTGAATTTCCCTCCATAGGGGTTTACTATTTTGCATATAACTTGAAACTTATTAGAATAGCTCTTTTTCTGCAGCTTTGTTAGCAGAGTATTGTATAAATATTTTAGAGTTTAGTTGAGAAATTCTATCTTAATGCAGTTTTCATTTTTACTTCTTTTATTATGAATACTTCCTCATGTGTTTAAGAAGTATTTTCATCAGTTTAGGAAATATTTTATATGTTTAAAAACCACTTCTTCAGATGTACACAGCTTATTTTTTTCTTCTCTATCCTAAAGACTATTTATTAAAGTGATTGGGCATTTTTCAGTGATATTTGTTGTATTTTTTTTCCTAGATTGTATATCGCTCTTGATTTTGCTAATAGTAATTTATACTATGAAAAATAAAGTATTATTTTGTTTACTATTTTTGGATAAACAATTATATCAATCCTTCCTTTTATTGTTTCTTAATTTTAAATTGTGGTTAAAGGTGTTTTTTTTTCACTTCCAGACTATAAATGAATTCATTCATGTTTTATTTTCATATCTGTATGTTTTTATTTTCACTTTTAATTTTGAATGCCATCCTTTTCACATATTAAATATCTATGTGTATATGGTCTGTCTTTGGACTTTCTAATTTACTCCAAAGGTCTTTTTATTCAAGCACTAACAACACATTTTAATTATTTAGGTTTTACAGCATTTTAAAGCTCTGATAGGTTTAGCTCTTTTCTTTTATTCTTTTCTGTTTTATTATTTAAGAAATCTTGGCTGCTCTTTCTTGCTATTTTTTCTATATGAACTATAGAATCTACTTGAGTAGTTTCAATATGCTTATTGCTGTTTTTATTTGGGTGACATTAAGTTCATATTTTTACTGAGGAAAATTAAAGTATTTATGATAATAAGTCATCCTATTGAAGAGCATAAGAAGTCTCTCCATTTTTACCACTTGATTTTGCCTTTCAAGACTGTTTTAAACTTTTTGTCACATGGGTTTTATACATGTGTTCAAAAGTTATACTTGAGGATTTTTATTTCTTGTTCTTATAATTTGTGTATTCTTTTCCACATAGCTCCTAACCTATTGCTCTTTGCTTATGAATACTTTGGGATACTTAAATATTAAATTTATATCATGCTACTTACTAAATTCTCTGATATTCTATTTTCCTCTGAATTTCATGGGTTTTCTATGTATAATCTCATATAACTTACAAGTCTATTTAATTTAACCTCTTCCTTGTTAATTTTTATCTTTTAATTATCTCCTCAAAGCAAATAATGTCTGATAGAAGCCTTATTCTTGACTTTACTGCAAATATGGGTAGTATTCCCTCATCAGGTTTTGAGTGTAAGGAATGAATTTATCAATTAAAGAAGTAACTAGCAATTCTCATTCCATTTTTTTTTATCAGAAATGAATATGTTGTGTGCTTTTCCAGAACCTGTGAAAATGACAATATAATTTTTCTCCTTAGATCTATTAATACACTAAATAGTATCAGTGGATTTACTAATATTGAGTCTTCCTTGAAATCCTAGAAGGGCCTTCACGTGATCACAATACATTTTTAAATCATGCTGTTAGATTTTATTTTTAATATATTCTATATTTTCCATTTGAAATAAGCATTTTAATACAAAACCTTTCACATTTTTACATACTGCTTTTTCACAAAGAATCAAATGCACCTTTTAAAAAAAGATTTTATTTATTTATTTGAGAGGGAGAGAGTGAGTGAGAGGGAGAACATGAACAGGGGGAAGGGGAGAAGCAGACTGCCCTGCTGAGCAGGGAGTCTGACATGGGACTCTATCCCAGGACCCTGGGACCATGACCTGAACTGAAAGCAGTCGCTTAACCTACTGAGCCACTCAGACAACCCCAAAAGCCCCTTTTAGACATCATTTAATTTATCCTTATTATTATTTTCTAGAAGTCTAGAGGCAAGTCTTTTCAACACATCATTTTATTTATTTGTCTTTTGTTTTCCTTTCCATTTTTTAAAGATATATATTTTTTACTTGAGAGATAGAGAAAGCAAGTAGGGATAAGAGCAGAGAGAGAGAATCTCAAGCAGACTTTCCACTGAGCACAGAGCCCTATGTAGGTCTTGATCTCACAACCCTGAAATCATGACATGAGCCGAAATCAAGAGATGGATGCTTAACCAACTGAGCCACCCAGACACGCTCAAGTTTTTATTTAAATTCCAGCTAGTTAACACACAGTGTAAATATTAGTTTCAGGAGTAGAATTTAGTGATTCAATACTTACATACAACATCCAGTGCTTATCACAAGTACCCTCCTTAATACCCTTCACCCAATTAACTCATACCTCCCTTCACCTCCCTTCTAGCAACCCTCAATTTATTCTCTATAGTTAAAGAGTCTGTGTTCTGGTTTGCCCCTATTTTATCTTTTTTCCCCTTTGTTCATCTGTTTCATTTTAAATTCCACATATGAGTGAAATCCTATGGTATCTGTCTTTCTCTGACTTATTTTGCTTAACATAATACACTCTAGCTCCATCCACATCATTGCAAATGACAAGATTTCATTCTTTTTGATGGTTATAATATTCGATTGTATATATATACCACCTCTTCTTTATTCATTCATTAGTTGATGGATATTGGGGCTTTTTCCATAATTTGGTTATTGTTGGCAGTACTGCTAAAAAATTGGGGTTCATGTATCCCTTTGAATCAGTATTTATGTATCCTTTGGGTAAATGCCTAGTACTGCAACTGCTGGATCAAAAGTTTGTTCTATTTTTTTTAAATTTTTATTTTTTATAAACATATTTTTATCCCCAGGGGTACATGTCTGTGAATCGCCAGGTTTACACACTTCACAGCACTAACCATAGCACATACCCTCCCCAATGTCCATTACCCCCCGCTTTCCCGACCCCCGACCCCCAGCAACCCTCAGTTTGTTTTGTGAGATTAAGAGTCACTTATGGTTTGTCTCCCTCCCAATCCCATCTTGTTTCTTTTCTTCTTTTTCTACTCCCCTAGTCCCCCATGTTGCATCTCCACTTCCTCATATCAGGGATATCATATGATAGTTGTCTTTCTCTGATTGACTTATTTCACTA